>PNEQ01134152.1:0-35709 GCA_003012365.1 Medauroidea extradentata
GTTTAACGTAACATTTCAAGTCTGTTCACAATACATCATGGGAATCCATGCCATCGCACACAACTACCAGGTAACCTCCATTAAACTATAGTTATGCACTAGGCGAAAGTATGTCCATGGAAATTTCCACTCGGGAAAAAACACTGCGTCGTAACCAGAAACGTTAACTGCCGCTGATGTCAAGTTGACACCGTCACAATATCTGCATATATATATATATATATATATATATATAGGCGCGCAGTTATAACAGCACGAGTACTAGAGTCGCATGTAGATTAGAGACTTATGCATGGGCTGCCGGCGAGCACGCGTGAGTGACCCACACAGACGTCACCCTTGTTGTATAGTGTGTGGGACAGTAGCATGTCAATAAATGGGTGAGACGCGCATCGTAACGATTCATAATCTTGTTAATTGTGGCACCCGACATACCCACATTGAGGCCCTCTACCATCACGGGCCTATCGACGACATACTCAGGTGTCTGCAGTGTACAGCGCAGTGCTCGTGATCCTATGTAATGCCGAAGAGGCAGATACACAATCAATCTTCTTATTGTTGGATATTATCGATATATCTTAATGAATACATTATTACACTAAGTATTAAGCTACCAGTGTGCCCGAGAAGGCGGGGAAAGAAAGAGTGGGAAGAGAGAGAGAGAGAAAGAAAGGGAGAAGAAGGAGGGGGCAAGGGCTAATCTTTCGGCTCTAGGACCACATGTGGCTTTGTAGCTGGCCTCCCAGATCGCCAGTCTGATGGTTACTTGTAATTACCAAAAACTACACTGTACATATGTAGACTTATGCTAATTACATTATAATATTTGATCAAGAGGAGCTTTGTAGGTTACGATGATACCAAACAAGACATATTAATTGTATGATTTATGATAGTGATAGTTTTAGGCGTTTTTAATTACTATGGACGGCATATTACATACCCCCTGATGCTTGACGAGTACGTCGTACCTGTATATACCTCTGACCATTGCACTGTAATAAATATAAATGTAGAATCCACTCAATTGAAACTATTGCCTTTATAGAAAAAATAAGAAAAATGTCTTAAATTGTATCTTATCTCTACATTTTATTGTATTTATGAAATAGGCTCGTTACAAGCTGTGTACACAGTGTCATAGTCAGAAGGTGGTGCATTAATGAAAAGTAGAGGGACAATTTTAGTCTTCTCGCTGTACAAGCCTTTTGTTACCGAACACATATAACCCTTCCACTCAGGAACATTGAGGTTACCTTTCTATTTTGCATACAACCGAAAGGTATAATGAGCTGTTCAACATGACACTTCTTAAGCATTACCAGTCTCGTACAGTTACATTATGTAACCCTTTCCTTCTGCATGAAATGTTTTAACTGGAACAACTCCCTGGAGCCCCCTTTCTTTGGAACTTAACGACTTCGACAACTTTTGTATTTCAGATCCTTTGTCTGCAGAACTAGCTTGTGTAATGCATTTGATCCCATCCATGGAGTGAAATATGATCATTCCATCGAGGATACATACATTAAATTCTGCCTTATCGAACACGAACTGAGTGAACGACCCTGCTTTGAAACTTGGTTGAGAATTAACCGTTGCACAAATTTCCAAACTTTCAGCATCATGGTAAAAGAAGCAGAATCACAAACTGGAAATTAGGTTGACCAAATTTTTGGATGCAAATTTTCTGTAGATCAGCAAGGCAGGGTTAGTCATTGTTAAGGACATAAAGCTCAGAGGACGAACAGCAGCAACAATAGCACGTGAAACAGCAAGACTTTAAACTAAACCTTATTTTAAATTTTTTCAACTATCTTTCTCTTGTTAAACATCACTACCCTCGAAAAAGTCAGAAAGGTTGAAGATATCGAGGTTTCTTTATCCTAGAGAAAGTTGTCAGCTGGTGGGTGGGTAGGTATTGGAGATACATCTGTATTCTTGCTTTATTATTTCTGCTGCAGTTGTAACAATCCTAAGCTGTTCATCTTGCATATTGTTTGCGTTCTTTTCATACCAAGAGTCACTCAGTATTTTATATGCAGTGTTAGTGGAAGCTGGTATCGATTAGACCTTACTGTGACGTTATACAATCTCCAAATTTTTCGACGAATTTATTTTTGATTGTCTAGTCATCAGGCAATTTCCCAGTAAATGCAGGTCGTATTTTTGGTTGGGTGAAATGGCTGTCGTTATTTTCTTCCATGAACACATAAATGTCCTTTATAGCAGTGGTGACATGGTCGATGATCTCATAATTTTAGCCTACAAATGTTTTTGCGACATTCATTGTGATAGACTGCTTCTTCTGCCACTAATTCAATAATGGATGATATACGGCCAACAAGTTCATCCCCCACTTAAGTTTTCATGATAAACCTGCTTCCAAACATGATATTTGAGTGTTTAAAGTTCGTACTGACTACCATTTTCTACGTTTAGCTATGTAAGGGGTTTTCTCCTCTTTTTTTAAATCATCATTAATTTATATTTTACATAAAAAGCATTTAGTCTTGAAATCATATTAATGTGAAGATCTTAAACCTACAGTTGTTTTGCCGCCTTCCGTAGGTTGTGATGTTGGGGCTAATGCCTGCCTTTCCCAAATCAGCTTTAATACTATTGGTCCTCGTATACAAGAGTAATGAACTTTAAGGAATTTTACAACAACAAAACAACATTCCGTATTGCCATTCCTTTCTTTGCTGGCTTCTGACATCGATAAAAGTCCTTTCTGAGACACTTACAATACATCGGTACCAGAATTGTCAATATTTTGATCACGTTTAACACAACACATCTTTCAGACATAATGAAATTAGGACATTTTTTAACTTAACAGATTATGTGTGAACACCGAAAGTCTATCAATTCCAACTCCAAGGAAGCCATCTGCATGTTTCTCTTAGGAAGGGGGTATGCTTCTCCTCAATCTTAGACCATTATGTAAATAAGAAACAGTATTACAATTTCTTTACTAGTGACAACAATGGTATCAAATCACATACATACAGTATTATTAGGAACTTAACATTCAGGTATAGCTTTACATGTAATGTGCAAATGACGCTCCTTCACACTCTGCTTTAAGGATATTTTAATTCTGTACAACTATATTTCTGCATACTAATGGTATTAGGATATTAATTTACAAGATATAACTCTTTACATGTCCGAAATCATGGTATTTAAATGATTATTAGGAAAAATAACGATTTTCAACGGCTTGTACTGACAAAACGGCTGGAGTAAAGAAAAATTGAGAAAAAACTATTTGATGTGAAATTTTATCGCCTTTAACTCTGTACCTAAAGATTTTTCTATAGGATCAACTATTACTGAGATTAATGTAAGAAACCAAAAACATGCACACATTTTGGCACAGCCCATAATTAGCTCCTCTCGCAGACTCCAGGAATTTTGGTATATTCACATCCAAACACCTCCGAACACATCCCAAATTAAAAAAAAAAACAACTCCGCACGAAAGTCTTTCTACAAACCATTTCCGAACCTTCCTTGACTGGACTATAATGGTTGCCCTGCAATCATTATCTAACGGACAGTTAAGACGAAATTTATCATTTTTTTCCTGTTACTAGTCTTTACCATTTTCAAATTTGAAAAAAGATTGGTCATGTTAAAGAAGGTAAAAAGTCTAAGTAGTTGTCAAGGCACAATAATGACATGTTAACGAGACTAGATGTTTTGGTAGATGGTTTCGGACAAGAACTAAATATAACGAGCTGGAAGTAGTTTATCTTTACTCTAGAGCAAAGTTAAAGGTTTTTATGAAATTCAAGATGAATTAGACGACATAGTTAAGTCAACAAAAATCAAATTAGTGTGTGCCTCTACAGAAGCGAGGCATGGTCGGCTGCAATGTTATTGCAATGAAAACTTAAGAAGACTGATAAGAATGACACTAAAAATTGAGCTTAGAATCTTCAGTTCAGGTGAACCTGCCGCAGTTGACAATTCCCTAATTTAGTGATAATTTTCAAGACTTGATTTCCTATGAAGACACCTTTATGTGGTTTGTAAGTTATATAGACTACCGGTATATGTCCGATACAATAATGTCCCTAGGGTTTTACTTACTATCTTCACTTAGTTGCAGTGAGAGTCATCAATCAATTTCAGATCACTATAGACTGCAATTGCATAGGACTTGCTTATATAGAGTCAACAAATTAAAATAAATATATAAAAACTCATTATCAGCAAACATACTTATAATATCAAGACCCAATCGGATTTAATAACAGACCGTGTCATTAATTACAACATATTTTTTACACAAACCAAAACAAATCTCAAGGCATAGCATAACACAAAGCAATCTTGAAATGTAACACTAATAGTCAAGCAAGGTTCTACCACGTTAGATCGGATGTCTGAGTTCCCTTATCACTGGTGCAGTGACCTTGAAGCACTGCAGCTGAAGCCTAACATTCGTCCATCTAAATCTGCTGATGGAATCGACATGGGTGGACACTGAGATCATTAGGGCATATTCGTAACCACGTATTCCAAACACTCTTGTGTGACTGCAGTGAGGGTCACAAATTTACAACTGTACTAGGTTCAATGCTCTGTATCATGAAAAGATAGACAGTAATTAAAGAATATCGTATTTTCATTATCCGTTTAAGCACATGTCATATTAGCGAACAGTATAATTCTGAATATTTTTAAAGCATACTGTAAATGCCACCATTCTGTGATGCAGAAGCTGCAGAATTATTCTGAAATCATTAAATTGTAAGAGTACATTTTTGAAACAAATGGTTCTTCAGTATCAAATGTATTATTATCCGTTGGGCAAGATTCTTTGCACCAGACGTTTCAATTCAATTACAAATCTGTCACACCCTCCTTGACAGTTGTTCCAATCAAATTTATTTGTTAAAAAATAATGTGAAATGTCTGCAGCAAAGCAACAAGTTACAAGCGTAACTTATAAGCCTACTTTTCTCAAAGTAGTGGCAAAAAAACTAGTAGTGTTAAAATCGTTAACCTACATTTAGCAATATTAAATAGTTATACTATTTGAGATTGAAGATTCCACTTGAACAAAATTAACATGACGAGACAACAAAGTTATTATGATGCCATCTGAGTAAACAAAATTGTTTCTTGTTTATTGTTTCCTGCATGTCTACTTCAGTGGCGTCATGAACATAGCAGAATAATTAAGGCAGAAAGTTGCAGTATATTAATGTATGTTTCTTTCTTCATTACACAGGGAAGTCAACAACCCTCCATTCCAACCGTAGCATAACCACTTCAATACTACTGAGAAGGGAGTGAGCAGAGTTTCATGTAAGGTCGGATGATGACTTATTGTTGAGAGTGGACCTTTGCGATGTGCACCACACCATCGCCACCTGAAAATGTTCGAACTAAGCATTTCAAACTCCACCACTGAGACACCTGTCCATGCCATGGTTATTTGATATAATAATTTAAAACTGTGTATAGTGACGCTGTCTTTGACTGCCCTGTTCGACCACGCTTGACACTCTGAACTAGTTTGAAAAACAGAAAAATTTTTTCCTCACCATACGTTCTGGTTTGGACGTCTTAATTAATACAAAAGTTGAACAGTGAAGATTATATTTGTAGGCGTTGCATGTTTCAAAACTTACGTTATAAATTTTGGGAACAGTACTACATGTGTGACGTAGTTATTTTGTGACACGACCGACATACTTTTAAACCTGACGCAAGTTCATTATAATAGCGTGGTATAATTCTATACGTCTATTGTGAACAGTGCCAGTAATTCATTCAGCGCAAGTGAGTGTGGAAAACTTTTGAATAAGCGGAGTTAAAACTTGTTGAAAAACG
Organism: Medauroidea extradentata; assembly: GCA_003012365.1. Classification (NCBI taxonomy): domain Eukaryota; kingdom Metazoa; phylum Arthropoda; class Insecta; order Phasmatodea; family Phasmatidae; genus Medauroidea; species Medauroidea extradentata. Next base: position 5,857 of record PNEQ01134152.1, read on the forward strand.
ACTAAGTCCCGAGTGTATATGAAAACTGTTATGGTGGACGTTTTCGTTTTTGTAAATTAAATAAAGAAGATTACATTGACGTTATCGACGTTCCGAAATAGCTGGTTAGCCGTTGACCTGTAAGAAGAAAACTAAAAGATGTTTTAAGTACTCACTGTAGTGACGTGTTTTCTCCAGCCCCGTTTACCGGGCTGTCGTCAGGCAAGCTCCGGGGAAGTAGACACGTACAACACCGGCTTACGCACGTCATGCGGCCAGCTAGGTTTCTCTCATACTGCCGGCAGAACGGACTTTGCTAACTACGCGCTGAGCGATCGCGGCGTTGCTGGTGGCTAAAAATGGAACTTCAAAACCTACTTTATTGGTTGGTTTAACTCGACAGGTTAGCAGACGAGCAGCGAACGGATATTGTGGAACTGTATCCTATCAAGAAAATACTACGCCGGAACTTTATCCCTTGGGGAAGGGGAAGCTCTGAGTTGGAAATATATACTGCTGTCTCGCTAGGGTCGGGGACATTTCTACTGGATGCATTGCATTCAGTGTCAGGGGCAGGATGACAAGTTAAGTATAAACCTACATGAGGGGCCATGGTGGCCTAGGGATCCAAACAGAACAGAACAGAACAGATTATGACGGCATAGAATGTTTTCGTCGCCAGTAATTATTATGCAAGATTTTCCTCGCATGCAAATGAGTCAGGGTAGAGAGTTGAACATGTTTTCAGAATGATAAATATGATCCGGGCGTGTTTTAAAAATTAGCGGTATGATATCAGATATGAGAATTTACGTGTCTCCGTCTCAGAGATTTTTTTTAATTAGGTTTTTTTTTTTTTGGAATTTGTAATATGACATTTGTCCTAGGTTATGATAAATGTTCTTTATTTCAGGAATAGTAAATATATATGTAAATGGTTATTTAAATCCTGTTTTAGAGACCGAGGTCTGTTAATATCTTGGGTGTTAGTCAGTTGTATAATGTTGTGGGCGGTTGAGTAGCCCTATGTATATGTACATGTTTTTCTTGTGGAGGAAATTACAATTGTGCGAATTTAAATTGTATAAAATTAAGTATGAAACTAGTATGAAGACAGTCTGTTGTAAATCTTGATCAAACCATTGTTCTGTTAAAAACTGAAGAAATTAATATAATAAATTATATAAATTAACACTATGCTTTTCTGTTCATGTATGTTCTATGGTCACAACCTCAGAATCACTTATCTGTACATTTTCAAAAAAAATTTGGCAGATGAGCTTTTGATCTTTGTGTTTTTTCTTTTGAGTGAGAAGTTTACTGATTGGTTTCAGACAAATGGCTCACTCTTAAGAATATCGCCACAAGAAATCCTGCACCACTCTGCTTCTGAGTTATTGTGACTACGGAGGTTTCATGAATAGAAACAATCATTGTGGTGGAGAAGATTTGTGTAACACTTTGTGATTTTTTTGTTATTAATTATTTAACATGTCTCTAGGAACTCATACTGGTTGGATACAGAAGCTGTCGAGCGAGCAGCTTATGTCGGTGTTGCCGTCGGTTGGGGTAGAGGTTGAGCCTACGGACAACCTAGAAATCCTGAGGCAAAAGGCGCGGAAGGTTTTTAAGAGAACGCCCCCTGATACCAATGATATGGGTGAGTCTGAAAGGCTTAGTCCTTTCAAATTGTTAAAACACATTCCCACCAGTTTTAAGTTCCCTACTCTTACAAGTCTTAGTATTTCGGCAATTACAATATTTTTAATTGAGGTGTTGAATATTTTTGACCTGGGTCTTTTCCCTTCAGAAATAATATTTTCTGCCATTTTATTAAATGTCCCAGAGGAAGTTAGAGAATTGGTTAGCCTGGCGATAGGTAAGAGGTGGTCTTTTGCAAATTTAAAAAATGCGTTGTTTAAACAAATGTGTTCTCCCTTAGCTCTGGAAAAATACAAGCATAAGATCACAGAAAAATATCAGAAACCAGGAGAATCGATGAAGGAGTATGTTACTAGGGTAAATAAGTTAGTAGAAGTTTTGGGTATGCCATGTGACGAGTCTTATCTTACTACTATTATTTTGCACAATCTTCTCCCAGAAAATGCAAATTTTTTTGTGCATATGCAGCCTGCCAGTACCTTAAGGCAGCTTCTGGAAAATGTCATCACTATAGAACGAATAAAGGGAGATTGCCACTTGCCTCCAAAGGTTGCCATCCCTCTTAAGGTTAAGAGAGAATGTAACATTTGTGGTCGCACTAACCATTCGGCAGACACTTGTTATTTTAAGGAGAGACGTCTGAACATGGGTATAAACAATTCTAGCAGAAATGATAATTTCATGCCTTCTAAGGAATTCTTCAGAAGGTTGTTTTTTAATTATGTAGGAAAACAAATCATTTAACCGAGAATTGTTATTTTAAAAATAATGTTAGATTTCCATCCAACCTAGAGGAGAAAAAACAAGGGCAGATGGGTGATCCAGGGGTAGAAATTTTAAGATCATCCCCACAGGATAAGGAGAAAAATTCGCGACCTGAACAGGAAGTTGGTGGGTTAAAGGGACGAAATTTTGGTTCCCAAGATAGGTCTAATTCACGATCAGATACAGTATGTCATTATTGTAAACAGGTGGGGCATTATTAGTATGATTGCCAACAAAAGAAAAATCATTATGGTATTCATGTCGTAAATGATACTTCAAATAGGAAAATTGAGGGGTTATTGTTTGTGGAATTGTTTATTGAGGAAATTTCAGTCCACGCTTTGTTAGATTCGGGTGCCACTACTTCAATAATCGATCAAGATTTTTGTAACCAATTGTTAAGGCAGTTACCTGTAGAGAGAATTAAAATTCAGAAAGGGGCAAAAACTTCGTTTTCTGTTGCCGATGGTGGAATTATTGAATCCGAGGCACAGGCGGTGACGAAAATTCGCATTGATGGTTATACTTGGAAAATAATTTTCCAAATCATACCACATTTATCGCATCAAATGATTCTGGGCTTAGATTTTCTTGTTTGTACACAGGCAGCCGTAGATTATGGCAGTAGAGAATTATATTTTTCTTTTTTCCCAGATGTGAGGATACCCTTGAGGAGACAGGATCTCGGTGAACGGGGTATAGGAATATATAATTTAAATGAAGATCAATTAGGAGAATTGAGGAAGGTGAAAAATAAATATCCTGATGTTATCACGCCAAAGTTAGGGCATTATGTTGACATGTCTGTCAAGTTAATTCTTAAGGATCAAGAACCAGTAGTATCAGTCCCGTATAGAGTATCGCCTCCTAAGGCTAGGATTTTTAAGGCTTTAATACATAAAATGATGCAGGAAGGGGTCATTGAGGAAAGTGATAGTTGTTATTCAAGCCCAGCTTTTTTGCTTCCCAAGAAAAAACCGGGGGAATATCGCATCATATCAGATTATCGTAGGTTGAATGCCAAGTTAAGCCCTTTAAGCTTCCCTTTGCCCGTAATGGAATCAATTTTTCAGTATTTAAGCCAAGCTAAATTGTTCACTATTTTAGATTTGAATTCGGCTTTTCTACAGTGTGAATTAGAAAAGGATTCGCGAGCCCCTCTGGCATTTTGTACACCTTTTGGTCTCTATCAATGGACTAGATTACCCATGGGGGTAAATTGTGGTCTGCAAGTAATGAGTAAGGTTTTGCATAAGGTTTTGGGACCGTATATGTACAATTTTTTGTTCACCTACATCGACGACGTATGTATTTACAGTAATTCTTTTGAAGAACATCTTGAACATCTGGATCAAACCTTATACACTTTAAAACAGGCGGGATTGACAGTTAATACTGATAAAATTGCTTGGGCACAACGACAAGTTAGGTACCTTGGGTTTATTATCGTAAAAGGGAAGCTTTAAACAGATCCTATTAAGGTAAAAAGTGTGTTGGATCATGCTCCACCTAAGAATTTAAAAGGAGTACGTCGGTTTTTGGGAATGGCCTTATTTTATTCAAGGTTTATTGAAAATTTTCAGCTTTGGCCGAACCTTTAAATGCCTTGAAGAGGAAAAATATTGAATTTCAGTGGGGTGAGGCTCAGGATAAGGCATTTAAGGAAATTAAAAGTAAATTAGTAACTTCACCTGTATTACATCTACCAGATTTTTCTAAGAGGTTTCATTTATATGTGGACGCTTCAAGTTCCGCTGTTGGAGCAGTATTACAACAAGAGAAGGAAGATAGTTTGGTTCCTATAGCCTATACTAGTTGGTTGCTCACGTTAGCCGAGCGTAAATTCACTGTATATGAAAAGGAATGTTTAGCATGCATCGTTGCCATGGAACATCTAAGTGATTATTTAGAGGTATCTTGTTTTGATTTATATACAGATAATCTGGCGCTTAGTTGGCTGCTAAATTCCAAATCACCTGTGGTTCGGTAAGCAAGGTGGTTAGTTAGATTTACCAGATTTAAGTATGATTTGCATCATGTAAAGGGTTCAAATAATGTTGTAGCAGATTGTTCAACTAGAATGTATGACGAAAAGGAATGGAATAAGGATACAACGGTGGAAATTGAAGGAGATGTTACTGAGGTAGTTAAGAATCGAGTAGTGGATATAAGGGATTTAGATCCAAATAACCAGGAAACAAATTTGATAAGAGAGTCCATAAATTTGGTTATTCAGGAATCGGGTAGAAATGAAGGCATATATTTGTTACAGCAATTCCCAGAGATGTTTAGAAATTTGGAGGAATATCAGAATCAGGATAGTATTTGTAGGGATTTAAAGAAAATCCTGGGAATTCTAAATATATTGTTCATAAGAATTTGTTGGGAGAATGGAGCAAAAAGGGAAGGTTTCGGGCTTTGGTTCCAGAAAGGTTAAGAGAGATGGTTTATAAGTATTTTCATGAATCGTTTTTTGGTGCCCATTTGGGAATCGATAAGACTATATCTCGTATATCTGAGATATTCACATGGCCGGGATTAGTCGATGAAGTGACAAAAAAGGTTAGGACATGTGATGCATGTCAAAATGCCAAGGCGAAGAACACCCCGCAGCAAGGCAAATATAGCATGACTCCTGCGAAATATCCTTGGGAGAGAGTGTATATAGTTGTAGTTGGACCATTACCTCGTACAAGTTCTGGGAATAATTTTTTGTTGGTAGTTGTAGATGGTTTCTCGAAAATGGTTTTTCAGTTTCATATGAGGTCCCAGAAGGCAGTTGAGATTTGTAAATTGCTAGGAAAATATCTGTTCCCCATGTTTGGCTCACTCATATGCTTGGTTAGCTATAATGCAAGTAATTTCATGAGCGTGGAACTTAAGAATCTGTGTTTCGCGTAGGGGGTTAAGATGGTGCAAGTATCACCATATCATCCGCAAGGGAATTTGGTGGAACATTACAATAAAAACCTCAAGGTGTCCATAAAATGTTTTGAGAAGCATGCCCAACGTAAATGGGATGAATTAATTCCGTATTTGTCCCGTGCTTTTAATAACACCCAGAATGGGTCTACCTGATTCTGCCCAGCCGAGCTGTTTTTTGGTAGACGATTGTTTCACCCAATGGTAAATATGTGGAATGTGTCCTTGGATGACTGGGAAGTTTTGGATCAACACCAGTTAGAGAGAAGGTGGGAAATTGCATCTAAAAATCTTGTCGATTATCATGCAAAATGTGAAAGCCGATATAATGTAAATAAGCATCCTGTGACTTTAGAGATAGGAGATACTGTGTTGGTGCGTTCCCATTTTCTGAGTGTAAAAGCTGATCATTTTTCTAGTAAGTTGGCACCCTCTTGGGTTGGACCTTTTATCATTGTTCAGAAACTGACACCCGTGACTTTTTTGTTGCAAGATCCCAACTCCCCAGTCAGAAGGTTTAAATCACACGTTTCCAACTATAAGAAATATTATATAAGCACCAGGGGAAATGTTCCATCGTGACGGACGTTAAACCGCCAGTAACCACCGACTCTCCAAAAATTGTAAGAGAGAATATTAAGGATAGTGGAAAAATTTTATATTGTACACTGCAAAGATATTGTGAAAAAAGTATAATAGAAGTACATTCAATGTACGCCGTGAAAAAGGTTACTGAGAGATTGAAAAGGGGAAATGTGTATTGCTAAGTTGTTTTAAGGTAAATTTAGAAAGTAATAGAGAGATATTATATTTATATAGTTTTAATCCATTGTACTTGAGGGTGAATATATGAAAAAAAAAATCTTTAATTTTTTTTTGAGAAAATTTTTTATTGTTTTAACGCGGGATCACTTGTTTGCATGCTTGGTGTCGTCAACTGAGAGGAGGGCGGATCCAGATTTTCATCAGAGAATGTTGGAGTACTTCAAGTTCGAGTGATTGGTATCTGTACAATCTGAAGATTTCGTGGTACATGCAGAAGTGGATGGAGAAGAGACTGGCAACCTCAAATTTCATTCTCATCTTGCAGTTAGACCATATTGCCTCCCATTTCCCCTGGGGTGAACGTTCAGCGGGGGAGGATTTGAGACACCTGTCCATGCCTTGGTTATTTGATATAATAATTTAAAACTGTGTGTAGTGACGCTGTCTTTGACTGCCCTGTTCGACAACGCTTGATACTCTGAAATAGTTTGAAAAACAGAAAAACTTTTTTCCCTCACCATATGTTCTGGTTTGGACGTCTTAATTAATACAAAAGTTGATCAGTGAAGATTATATTTGTAGGCGTTGCATGTTTCAAAACTTACGTTACAACTTTTGGGAACAGTACTACAAGTGTGACGTAGTTATTTGTGACACGACCGACATACTTTTAAACCTGACGCAAGTGCATTATAATAGTGTGGTATAATTCTATACGTCTATTGTGAACAGTGCCAGTAATTCATTCAGCGCAAGTGAGTGTGGACAACTTTTGAATAAGCGGAGTTAGAACTTGTTGAAAAACGACTAAGTCCCGAGTGTATATGAAAACTGTTATGGTGGACGTTTTCGTTTTTGTAAATTAAATAAAGAAGATTACATTAACGATATCGACGTTCCGAAATAGCTGGTTAGACGTTGACCTGTAAGAATAAAACTAAAAGGTGTTTAAGTACTCACTGTAGTGACATGTTTTCTCCAGCCCCGTTTACCGGGCTGTCGTCAGGCAAGCTCCGGGGAAGTAGATACGTACAACACCGGCTTACGCACGTTATGCGGCCAGCTAGGTTTCTCTCATACTGCCGGCAGAACGAACTGTGCTAACTACGCGCTGAGCGATCGTGGCGTTGGTGGTGGCTAAAAATGGAACTTCAAAACCTACTTTATCGGTTGGTTTAACTCGACAGGTTAGCAGACGAGGAGCGAACGGATATTGTGGAACTGTTTCCTATCAAGAAAATACTACGCCGGAACTTTATCCCTTGGGGATGGGGAAGCTCCGAGTTGGAAATAAATACTGCTGTCTCGCTAGGGTCGGGGACATTTCTACTGGATGCATTGCATTCAGTGTCAGGGGCAGGATGACAAGTTAAGTATAAATCTACATGAGGGGCCACGGTGGCCTAGGGATCTAACAGAACAGAACAGATTATGACGGCATAGAATGTTTTCGTCGCCAGTAATTATTATGCAAGATTTTCCTCGCATGCAAATGAGTCAGGGTAGAGAGTTGAACATGTTTTCAGAATGGGAAATATGATCCGGGCATGTTTTAAAAATTAGTGGTATGGTATCAGATATGAGAATTTACGCGTCTCCGTCTCAGAGATTTTTTTTAATTAGGTTTTTTTTTAAATTTGTAATATGACATTTGTCCTAGGTTATGTTAAGTGTTCCTTATTTCCGGAATAGTAAATGTCTATGTAAATGGTTATTTAATTCCTGTTTTAGAGACCGAGGTCTGTTAATATCTTGGGTGTTAGTCAGTTGTACAATGTTGTGAGCGGTTGAGTAGCCCTATGTATATGTACATGTTTTTCTTGTGGAGGAAATTACAATTGTGCGAATTTAAATTGTATAAAATTGAGTATGAAACTAGTATGAAGACAGTCTGTTGTAAATCTTGATCAAACCATTGTTCTGTTAAAAACTGAAGAAATTAATGTAATAAATTATATAAATTAACACTACGCTTTTCTGTTCATGTAAGTTCTATGGTCACAACCTCAGAATCACTTATCTGTACATTTTCAAAAAAAAATTTGGCAGATGAGCTTTTGATCTTTGTGTTTTTAGTTTTGAGTGAGAAGTTTACTGATTGGTTTCAGACAAATGGCTCACTCTTAAGAATATCGCCACACCACAAAAGAGGTAAATATGTGTCCTTGTTTAGAACCAACATACTTTCCTCAAGAATGTTCTCCTTCTTTGTGCACAACAGTTTAGATTGTATCTGGTGACGATAGTTCAGGTGCCACCACTTCCAAATGATTCCCTGTATTGGTAGTAGTAATACCCAGCATTTAAGTATGTTCATAGGTATCTCAGTGGCTTCTTCATCAACAATGAACTGAGGAGGCCATGAGTCAAAAATGGCGGGCGGTAAGAGCAGACAAATAAATAGGGTCACTTGACAAGTACATAGGGATCGAGCGTTTAAAGTTGCCCGACTTAGCATTGTGTAGAGGTCTTCATAGGTGAGAGACTGAGAGCCAATGGTCCTGATGAGCAGAGACTTGCAGACTTGATGCATGTTTCCCAAAGCCCACGACAGTGATGTGCAGAAGGTGGGTTAAAATGCCATGACACCTTGAAGTCAGCCAGTTGATCTACAAATGTACGAATAGTATCAGATTGGGTCAGGAATTTCTGTAGTTCAGATAAATGCTGACGTTCACCAACAAAATTAGTGCCACACTCACTATAAAGGTGGGTATAACTTCCTCGTCGGGCGACAAAACTAAGAAAAGCTTCAAGGAAGGCTTCTGTATAAAGATCTGAGGTCCAGATGAAATGCCTTGATGGAGAAGCAAACGAACAGACAAATGTAAGTTTGAGCACTCGAGGTTTATGCAATCTAACCGTAGCGAATTGTATGACCACCTAGTCAAATACAGTATGCAGGAATGGAGTGACTTCACGCACTTTACTGGCAGGAAGGCTAGCAATTGATTGCATAAAATTATTAGGTTGAGCTCTGGAGTACTCCATACACTTTTGCAGATTATGTCGTATCCAGTTTCGAGTACAATGGACGCAGAATTCTTTGAGGAGCTGTGACTGAAAAGTACATAGCCCAAGATGTAGGAATTTTTCATGAAACTGATCAATAAGTAGCTCTGCGAGGCGAAAATTCTTCGGAAGTGTAATCAGGCACGTTTCCTCAAATGATTAGTCAGAGTGATGCAGTCTACTCCCAAATCTGAGAAGACCATTTGGATCGATAAAGGGGGTTGGTTTCTGAACTGATGAGAACATTTAGTGTTTAGTAAATTTGTCTAGCTTATCACCAAATGAAGCTTGCTGAGTATATCTGACCAGTACCACCAGGGTGCTTGATAAATCAACTTTAGTAAAGTTTTCACTACACCTTTGGGTTGAATGTCAGTTCTGTCAAAGCCTGAAGCAGCAGTCAATAATTCGTTGCACGTTTAAAAATCTTGAATATTTCTTTAGTTGGCTACTGAAAGGAGAGTCTCCGTCAGGCACATAGAGCACAGCAGTCTTCTGTTCTTCTTCTGCTGTCGGTTCTGGAGCGAGGGGTAGTGAAGGCCAACTCTCAGTAGACTCTTGCAACCATAATGATCCTTAACCACCACAGGCTGTGGTCAATCAGTTATAGAGAAACCATACTTCTAGAGGCACAGCCAGCGGGATTTCAAGCAGATAGCAGATGATTCCACAAGACGACAGGGGTGAGAAACTGAATTTGAGTCACCCGATTAGCAGCGAATGTTTTTCAACAAAGAGGGGAGGCAGAAATCCATTGAAGAGTAACTGTTGAATCTGTCCAGGCACAGATTTTCTAGATGGACAAACGGTCAGCGAGTGTTTGTAATGTATTGTGGACCACTTTGGCCAGCAGGAGTGCTGCACATAGTTCAAGTCGAGGTTAAGACACTTTCTTTAAAGGAGCGACTTTGTATTTGCCAAGGAGAAGGTGAATTGAGGTATGTACATCTGGATGGACAATGTGCAGGTATACCACAAAGCATAGCCTCTTTCGGAGCTGTTACAAAAGCCATTCAGTTGGAGAGAATATTTTTCTCCACATCCAGGAACAAATCGAGGAATTGACAAGGCTGCAAGAGCAGTACTACCAGCTTGAAACTGCTCCCATGTAAGAAATATGCGAGGAAGAGGGTCATCCCATTCCATATTTAACACCCACATATGTTGTATCATAAGATTTGCAAAGAACACAAGGGGAAAGAACAACCAAAGAGAGTAAAAAATACGAGCTAGATCTGACAGAATACTCTGTTTGGTATGGGCGGAAGAGAATGGCTGGACAGTATACGAAAAATGGTTTGAAGTAGCATGCCACTGGAGTACCAAAATATTAACTGTTAGTAACTCCCCATCGTTTTCCAAGGCCAAGGGTGCCCTCGTTTAAAATATTTCGGATGAAAGCCATGCAAGTAAAACAGGTTCATTGCTAGCAAATTTTCGCAGATGAACACTACCAACTTACTTCAGTCAAGTCAGTTAATTTCTTTTGCAGATGCAATGCTTCTTGTGCACTTGTGGCCCCTGATACAACATCATCAGCATATGTGTCTAACATAAATACTAAAGCTGCATTTGGAAAGTACTTACCATCATCCCCTGCCAATTGCTTCGGCATTCTAATTGCCGAAATGGCACTGAATATGCACTATAAATAACTGTATTCAATCGAAATTCGCAAATAATGATGAGACGATGGTCTCTAAAGCACAAGCTGGTAATCACGACCCTTCTTATAAACAATAATTTGCCTGTAAGTCGATTGGATATCTGCAATAAAAGCTGCATAATGGAATCTAAATCGAAACAAGATATCAAGAACGTATTTCTGCAGTTTCGATACAGTGAATAGTGACCAATCTTTCAAGTAAGTCCACTGCTGTCAGCTACTGAGTCATTGAAGACAACTCTGTGCTTGGTAGTTGTACTGTCAGGTCTATGAACAGCATAGTGTGGAATGTAATAAGATGATATGCTTAGCTGAGATTCTGGGACCAATGACATATGACCTTGTTTTATGTAACCATCCTATGTTGCATATTCTTCTTGCAGGTAAGTAACCGTGGTCATTCTTCATTCCAGACTTTATAATCTAAATGAAGCACCAGTAAACAGGAATCGCTAAAATTTGGTTTGGAGTCCTTAAAGTGAAGCTCATGCTGTAACGACCATTTTTCTGTCTGCGACATGAACTCTCAAATATTTCTGCACATCTAAGATAATCAGGATTCGGAGGAAGATGCACTGAAAGTTCTTCAGTTTGCCATAACTGGCGATCAACTTGGTCAAAAGTGACCATGCAAGTAAACAGAGATACTGTTAATATAGACAGGAGAATTAACCCTACCCATGATTCCCAACCAAAGACTGTGAAAACGGTTGCTGGCTGGACCCTTGGTGGATAGTCTGTCCTCAAAGTACATACGGTAAGAAGTCTGCTACAATCAGAACGTCAACTGTTCCCAGTACACCAAAATGTGAGTCAGCAGGAAGTTGTGCAAGGATACTCAAATTGCTAGCATCGAAGAAACTGTAGGCAATGTTGCGGTAATTTTTGGCAGAATAGATCCTGTAAGTGGCAGTGACAGTTCTGCGCCTACTGGAGTCATTATGCATTCTACAATGCCTTTAAGTATTTGCACAGATGTGTAAAAAAAAAAAGCCCGTATACTGGTAGCGAGGTCTTCCAGACTGACTAGCAGAGTCCAAAAGAGCTCAAACAGTCTGAGACCCTCCATCAACACCTGGAATGTTGATCAGAACTGTTGACAGCAGTACTGTAGAAGTAATACGAGCAAGATCTCCAGATGGAGAAATCATTAAATTGGAAACATGTGGCGCTAATAATGTATGCAGCACATTATCACTCTCAGAATGTAATAGAGCAGATGGTAACTCCTCATGAATGTGAATTGAAGTATCATTTTCAGGCAACACATGCGTGACAGCTAGCTTTGAAGGGACAAGTTTTAAAGTCATGGGAGAGCTGCAGACAATTTAAAAAATGATATCGTGTCTTGACTACCTGTTATTGTTCTATAGGAATGCAAGGATATAAATTCAGAGCACTGGTGGAGTCTGTGTTGTTTGCTGTTATGGCAGAAACAATTTTTTTTTTCAGAATAACTTGCGATGAGGGTTTTTGACGATTGTTGGAGTGAATTTATGACTGGTTAGCGATCACCTGAAAATTGAGGAAATTTTTGATTTGGACAACTGAGAGGAAAGTTTACAGTGACGATAAGATAAAACAGCTTCCTGTATTTGGCAACATTTTTGATGGAAGGTTACGAACTCAGTCAAAGTAGGTAGGGCATTGGTGGTCAATGTCAATGTTTGAAGATAAATAACTGATTTCTGACATAGATGTAGTAACAAGAGTGAACCCCATTACTTCCCAGGTATCTCCTGGGCTTCAAGTGTAGCTATATTTTCTGTGATGATATTTATCAATTATCTCAATAATGTGGTAGAGTTGCTGAAAGCTGAGAAAGTATATATCAATGTAGCAACATAAAACGAAACAACTAATATGTTATTCTAAAATATTTTTACCAGCGTTTTACAGGCAATCTTAAAATCTGCAACTGTTATTGACAGAGACTGTATCATACTGAAAATGTCCCCTTTAACGGTGGATTAAAAAAAAAAATTAACAGCTGTCAAGTCGGGATGGTTAATGATAAGTGTGGAGAAAAATTTTGAGAAATATGTCCACTGTTTGTGGTCTCCATAAAAAGTTAGAAGATCTATTTATGGGGGTTGAACATGGGACTTAGAACTAGGAGAGTTAGCGGAAGTAATTTTTTCATCCAATGAATCTAAAAGTGCCATGGTCTTTGGTCAAACTCCTCTAGGCGTGCTGGATGAGCACCAGCATTAAAGTTAGTTGCACCATACCCAGCAACTCCAACAGTCAGGCAATCAGCTTCAAAATTCAATTTTACGGCAAGAATATCGTACATATTAGCGCAAAACAGATTGCGCTGTGTGGGATCGTTGATGACATGTTGAGTAAGAGCGTGTGGTAGTGCAAGTCGGCCTTCTGACAAGCGGAGACATAATAAAGCTGTCTTGAGATCTGCAATGATTTATGACGACACTAATGAGCCAAGGGAAGTCGAAAACGTTACTTAGTCTCTAATGCAATAGGAAAGGGAAACTGACACTTTTAAAAAAATAAACAGTAACAACAACTCTGCTGGATCATAACCTCAAATAGTATTACCTATGCGATATAAGAAACGAAACTCGTGTTTGCATGAAATTTTAAGCTTGGAGTAAAGAGAAGTTGTTTAAATTTCTGTCTGTTGAACCATTCCTAAACAGCGAAATAGCGTGCGGCACCAGTACCTGATCCCTGGAAACCAGACACCGAAGCTCTGTAAACACTGCAACTAAATGAAATCGCCGATGAAACCCGGAATTTATCCGGTTCGGACATTACTTGACATTGAACAATCCACTTGAACAAAATTAACATTACGAGACAAAAAAGCTATTTCGACACCACCTTGAGTACAAATATTATCTGCTGTTTATTATTCCCAGCATGCTTTATTCAGTGGCGTCACGAACATAGAAGAACCAAGGTAGGAAGTTGCAGTATATATAAATGTCAGTCTCTACCTGCACAACACAGGGGTTTCAACATGCACATTTATTTATTCTTGTCCTGTCTTATATCTTAGTAAACCTACAGCAATCAAATTTTTTATAACATAGTTTATATTTTATTGGCTTTCTATCTGTTCTGCAGCTATTCAATATACATATTAAAATTATATCTCAATATAGTGAAATATTCAAAATAGGGATACATTATATACTACTAAACATTGTGCATGTCAACAACTTTAAATTCACGTAACTTTGCTTAGTAAACTTTTCAAAACGGTTGCCTTATGCTTCGAGTGATTTAATAAAATCGAAGGGCAACAGATTTTAAAATCTGAATACTGTATAAACAAAATACATAAAGTCGCTGTATTTGGTACTAATTGGGTACAGAGATAAATGACAGTCTGTATAATGGTACATTTCTATATTTAATGGCGTAATATATTGTTACCGAATTTGATAAATCTCTGAAAACTTGTAATTCGGACGTATCGTGAGATCTAAAAATGTTTAAAATGTCATAACATCGATTGTAAGAACTCGACGTAAACTTAACACATAAATAGCATTTTAACTTACCATGTACTGTAGGAGTAAGTTACTGAGTTTTATGAAATTCAAAAAAATATTTCCTTATGTATCTCGGGTAATCTTAATGTATTCAAATAACCAACATTAAAAAATTTAATACAAAAAAACAGTGCATTAACCATAAATTTAAAAACAAGGTCATCTTGCTAAGCATTATGTGCGTACCGAATATAAAGCGTGAACAAACTCTGTTCAATAGGCGTCCGTATAAAATATGGTACTAACAAAAAATATGCCAAGTCAACTTAATAATTCGTACATGTGAGCTAATTTTGAAGAAAATCTGAAAAATATTTCCGTACATATAAAATTATGTGAAAAATTTATTAATGGAAACCGTTTTATAATTTTAAACATTCAATGATCAAAATACACAATAATCCAGACAAATTACAATTTACCAATACGTTTACCCAATTTGATGAAATTCAGAAAAATATTTCCTTAGATGTGTCAAATTTTTTATTAGGCTAAATATTGAAAAGTGACTGCCGTTTTGAAAATATGATTAGCGCGTGAACAAAAATATATTTTATTGTAATTTCAGATTTGTATTAATTATGTGTGTTACAAGTTCGATGAAGTCAAAAATATATGTATTTCTCTGCAGTATGTCACATTGGTGAAATTCTGAACAATATTGGGGGCGCGGTGGCCGAATGGTTAGACCATTCGCCTCCCACCAAGGCGATCCGGGTTCGATTCCCGACGGGGGCGGTCCCCAGATTTCCGCATGTGGGAATCGTGCCAGACAATGCCACTGGTCGGCGGGTTTTCTTGGGGATCTCCCGTTTCCTCCGCCCCTTCATTCCGGTGCTGCTCCATACTCACCTCATTTCACCCTCTCACCAGCGCTAAAGACCTCGATGCTTAGTGCTGACCAAAATCTGTCTTTCTCTCTCTCTGAACAATATTACCTACGATATGTGATAACATGCTAAAAATATAACAAGAAGTTACCAGCATAACTGATAAGCCTACTTTTCTCAAAGAGGGTGCAAATTATTCCTGAAAGTTAAAATCGTTTATGTAATCAAGGAATATTAAAATATAATATAGATTTAAACGTATCATACATGGACTTTGCTAAATATGTCAGCCTGCTAAATAATATGCGAGCGACCAGTTTAATAAATTTGGAACAAAAATTTTCTGAAATGTCATTCTATCATTAGAAAACATAAAAATTCCACCGTTTTCAAAATAATAGAGATGGCTGAACTAAATAAACAAAAGTAAAGTCAGATTTGTATGCTGTATGTGCACTTATATTGGTGAAATTCTGAAAAAAATATTTTCTAAGACATGCGACACTATGCTTAAAATACAAAAATGGTCTCTATTTTAAAAATGGAAGCATATGATGAACTAAATACACAACATTCAATTAAACTGTGTATGTAGTTTATGTGTACCAAGAACAGTGATTTTATGAAAAATATTTCCTAAGATACATCTTAGTATACCGAAAAATAAAAAATTGCCACTCTTTTGAAAACACGCTAACATGATAAATCAAATATACTAATGTCGTCAACATTTTATGTAGTATTTGTGTACCAAGTTTGGGAAATTCTTAAAATATTTTGTAAGATATGTGATACTATGCTAAAATTTTTTTAACGGCTGTAAAATTTTAAATATGCCCCCAGGACGAACGAAAAAAAAGGTACGTCAAGTCAAGTTTGTAATTACGATATGTGTACCAAGTTGGGTGTAATTCTGAAAAATATTTTTTTTAATATATGATGATATGCTTAAAATACAAAAATGGCTACTATTTTGAAAATATGAATACACGATGAACACAATACAACAAAATATTCAAGTCTGCTTTGCATGCAGTCTATGTGTACCAAGTTTGATGAAATCCTGAATGATATTTCCGTAGAAACGTGTTACTATGCTAAATACATGAAAATTACCGCCATTTTGAAAATATCCACACCGGATGAATTAAATATACACAATCAAGGCATCTTTGTAGGTAGTATGCATGTACAAAGTTTGATGAAATTATATAGCACGGTTCCTGAGATATCTTACTTGATCAAGAAATTATAATTTGGCCATCATTTTGTAACTGTGAGCATGGCGTAAAGGAAATATAAAAAAAAGTATAGTCAGATTTCAAAGAACAATATGTATACAAGTTTGATGAATTTCGGTCCACTGTATCAAAAGTTTTTAAGGGGACACAGACACACACGGACACACACACACACCAACACACGCCAACATGTTCACACACACAGACACATAGAGAAAGATAATTCCATAAGCCTATTTTTCCTTCGTTAATTAGGCTAAAGTAGCCGCTATTTTTGGCAAATATGGACACAGGACGAACGAAATACATATAATTCTGAGTACAGTACTCATTAGAGTACTCTTTAAATTGAGACGTGGTCTTAGACTAAGCCAAGGATAAATCACTTATTTAACGTTTTGGAATACCGGTAAAACCCAGATAAAATGTGCGCTGCACCTAAAATCATATAATAACGTTTTAGAATACATGTCTAACTGCCGTTTATTTCTGACGTAAATCTGTTTACTAATTTAAAATGTAGTCTTCATTTCATTGTTCCAAATACACATCATTTCATAAAAAAATACAACAGGAGTTTATAATTAGAATTAGTGGTTAAATTGTTTGAATTTTAGTTAAATAACTAGTTGACAGCATCAAATTATTGTTAATCAACTACCTTCCCATGAGTATCACAAAAACGTTTTACTCGCAGTGCAAGAGACATCTTTTACTAAACTCGCGTCAAAGCACAAAACTATAAATTGAATCGGAGCCATAGCAACGATGCTTGGGGTCGGCAAGGTTACAGCAATGTGGATCTCGTGCCAGTAGGAAAACCCGCATACGAGGTCGCTGTATACCCAACACAAAGTCCATCCTTCCTCGCTGATGTGTAACGTACAGTATATCTCTAGCAAAGCTGTGTGTAGTGTCTGCCAGTATGTACAGCTCTCGTCTGGCAAACATTATTTCTTACGTTCTCATCCGGTAAGTGAGCTGCTTGTGTTTTCATTGGTTACTGTGTTAGGTATGTAATCTATCTCGTGTATTGCAGATTCAGTATCCTTACTTTTTTTTTTTTTTTTCGAAAATACATTTCACCACTTTTCACCTCCTTAGAGGTCGAATTAAAAAAAAATCCTTTGTAAGTGCTTACCTATGAGCTTAGAGGATAATACACACATTTTTCACGATTCTAGGTTCAGTGGTTTAGGCTGCAGTTTAATTGAGTGAGTGAGTCAGTCAGTGTTCTACTTTATATAGAGATAGAAATGTAAATATTCTTAAATGACATCTGTTCAGACTCCGTTTGTCTGTTCGTTACGACACAAATATATTTTTTTTAAATAATATTAAATAATAATCAATTTTAAAATATATTTAAAATACATTGTTAAAATGTTATGGCAAACATTAACGGCTGATTTAAGTAGATCAACTATTCATAGGTGTAGCCATGAGGTAATTAAACACAAGA
Organism: Medauroidea extradentata; assembly: GCA_003012365.1. Classification (NCBI taxonomy): domain Eukaryota; kingdom Metazoa; phylum Arthropoda; class Insecta; order Phasmatodea; family Phasmatidae; genus Medauroidea; species Medauroidea extradentata. The sequence continues at coordinate 23,682 of PNEQ01134152.1, forward strand.
GCTATTTTCGTTTCTAAATAATATCACATATTTTCATGTCAAGTCTATTTTAGAGCGGCAAAAATTGTACTTCTGCAGTTCCTACGTAACGCAATAAGCAACATGTTTATAAACATTATAAGTGAGTGATGTGATTGTGCGTGTATACCTATATTTAGCGTCTACCAAACATATGTACCAATTTAATCAATTATTTATTGTTCACAAAATCTATTTCGATCATAAAACGTGCATATACAATTATGAGAAAAAACAATTGACGAATTTTATTACTTAACCAAAAAATTAATCAACTAAAATCCACAGAATTTCGAAAAGAAAGGTGGTATTTAGACGTTACACATAATTATAATATGCTAAACTTTACCAGGTATTCAATTTTCTAGAAGCAGCACTGTACTTTACAGACATGTCAAATGTACCGATGTTTTATTTTATTTATTTTTTCACAAATTCCCAGCAAAATATAATCCTACATAAGCTTCTACAGAAGCAAAATATGGTAATAGAGCATATAATGATATATTAGTCTAGTCCAACGAATGTTTACGATTTCAAGCCTTATAACATGCGTGTATTTAATTATGTGTACAATTATTTCAAACAAGTATTTTTTACGAGTTTCTAGTAAAAAATGTTTTGGTAAATTTCTTCCTCTATTTTGTGCGAACTTATGTTAAATAATCTCACAGTCGACGAACTGTTAAGCACTGCCTACTCTACAATTAAGAATTTATTCGAAAGGGGTTCAACCAGCGTAGAGGGAATAACCTTACTTTACACATTACTATTTTCTTTAATGACGTAACAATTTCAGCTCCATATATACTGTTTTGGAAGGAGGTAAGTTACTTGAGGCTGGCTGTGTGATTAGCTAGTGCACATACATGCTGTGTCACCTATGAGTCGTCAGGTATATTAACGCTGACGTTTGTGAAAGTTGTGACTTTATGTTGTCTTCTTTGTGTAGAGAGTGTCTGCCTAATGAAAACGTGTGATCGGCTTCGTCATGTGCCATCCCGATTAGTGGCGAAACACAATTTTATTGGTCTGTGTAAGTTAAACCGTGAAGAAGATTAAAATTAAATCTTGCAAACGATAGGGTGTCCTGACTTTAGTAGACAGCTACATGTACTTCAAGAATATTGTCACGGGGCTAGGGCAGAGTAAAATAGAATAAAATGTGAGAAATGAAATATTAGCTTAGAAGCACGGAGTTAGTGGCAAATATATCATTAACAAGGATGGGCCACCGAAGGATTTTTATTTTGTCGGGCGAGGTTGGGCATAGTGAAATATAGGAAAATAAATATTTAACATAGTATTAAACGTGAAATAAACTTAAAGAGTGTTGTTGAATTGATGTAAAGATGGGGGACGTGTGTATAACTGAATAACGCTAGCTAGCTAAGACTACGAAGGTGGAAAGCAAATAAACAATTAACTAAACCTTAATGATATACCACAAAGACGAAATATACCCTGTAATATTATTAAATAGAACTGCAGGGGATATAAATACGTAACTCCTTGTGCCTTAAGCCAAATAAAAACCACAAACACTTTAAAGACAAGACTTCCACCTTGTAACCTAATGTCAGATAAATAATTAATGTTTGATAGGGCACTGGAGTAAACAACCTTACTGACGTAAAGAAATGAAACCGCTTGGCGTGCGTGTGGATGCGAGAGTCTACTGTGGATCGAACACAGACTGTAACGACCCAAACGGGTCGCGTCTCCTACCTTGAAGTGTGCTTAATTTATACCTGTTGTACACGACCAGCTATTATGACATCCCCAGATAAGTCTAGGTAAGCATTAGGTAAATGTATCATAAATGTTACTATTATGGAGGCTATCAATTAATGTTAAGGGGACTACTGAGCGAAAATACTGAAATAAAAGAATGAATTCAAATAACTGATGTTCATTGTAAAAGATTAAAATAAAATAATACGTTAAAAATATTGTATTATCCGTATTCAGAAAGTAAGTGTACAATATGGAAAAGGTTTCACGACGTGAATTTAAAACTAGTCGTTAACAATTGTGATGAATATATTACATTATTAATTTTAAAACTCAAACTATCCACAAAGTAGTAGTAACTGATTCTTACAATATAGAAATAAAGTGTAGGGGCATTAAGTAATAAAACGTGAAATAAACGACGATCGTACTGACCAACAGCAAATACTCGCGTAAAGGAATCCACGCCTGTTACTCATAATAAAACCGAAGACGAAAACTAGAGAAAATTAATAGTAAAATAATAATAAAAAGATTACTTTGGTTTTGAGGTTCCTGTTCAGCGAAGTCTCACCCATCTCAGGGCTACTCAAAGTCTTCTCTAGTTAACCCAATAATCTGATAATTTATTAAACTAAATAAAAAGTACTAACACGACCAAAATTCGTCATCTAACATCCCGGGCACATAGGCTTTCGCATCGCCCATCGGGGTATCACTATGGTTCACTGTTAGAAATAATTTCCATGAAATTACGGAAAATTACAGGCAAAAAATTATCCAGAAATCTTCGTAAAGTAACGGACACTCAGTTTTCCTTGATAACAGAACCCTCAGTAAAATTATGGACAATCCGTTTTCCGCAAGAAATTAAATTTCTTTAAGCTACATGCACTCCATTTTCCAGAAATACGACATATTCTTATTTACTGTTTTCTCGAGATTCTGACGCACTATTTAGTAACCTGAAACATTTTTCGAATTTGCTAGGTATCTAACCAACGTCCTTGTGATTTCCAGGCAGAAGCTCTAACCATTTAACCACAGTAACAATTTATGAGTAGATGAGTTCCATGAAGTGGTAAGATTATCAACTTTATAAGAGACAACTTTTATATTATACATACTGATTTTAGAAATCTTAATTCGTTACATTATGAGAAAAATATTTTATTCTATAGAAATAAATAACTGTAAGGGTGTATATATACCCACTAACGCAAAACGCAGAGAACAGGTGCGATTTTTTCAGCTGTAATGAAGCAAGGAGAATATAAGATGCGTATGGCCATTGAATGGGGTAGGCTAGATAGTTATACCATAAGGAAAGGAAGGGTGCAGGTGAGGCTACAGGGATATGCTTTAAGACAGGACAGGGGTATATCATAAGGAGAAGGGGGCTATGACAGAGATGAGGTATGCTATAAGGGTAGAGATAGGATAGTACAAGCATAGGGTGCAGCAGTGGGGGCAGACATCCACTTCCCACTCATGGTGTTTAGCCATAACTTGTACCAAACGGGTACATTCCCTTCACTACCCCACCACCTCCTACAGTGGGGCTTAAGCCCTCAGCCAATCACAGACCTCTTGACACTTAGGTGCTATTCGTACCGAAAGACTCCAACAACCAATCCCAGCCAATGACACGCCCCCTTAATTGCCCTGAAGGCCAATAGCAGCACCAGTTGGAAGGGGGACTAATGATAAATACACCTTATGCTTGTTTTACTCCCAGCTGGGCCAATACACCCACGTGGTCACTACTCGGAACATTTCAGTCACTTACTGGACTGTTCGGCCCTTTGTCCATGCGCGATACTAGTCCTTGTTTGTATTGCTCTTCTCTTCGCGGCAAAGTGTGGACAACCAGGAAGCAGCACTTAACTTACATTACCTTAGCTTGTCTTATCTTCTTTTCGTTTAACACTATTGTGCATGCACATTAACTACAGGATTCATAGTGATTATTAATAACACTTTTTATTAAAGAAACACAGTAAATTACGCTTTAAAATTGTAGGAATATATTTCCATGGATTTATGGAAAGTTACGGTCAAACATCCGTAAATTAGCATTACAGACAAACTTCCACAAACAAAAAATTATGGAAGCCACTTCCGTAAAATTACAGTACTTATCTGTAAATATTTCCATGAATTTACAGAAATTTTTAACAGTGTTGCTGCGGAAAATGAAAGCTGAAAGAAAAGTCCAAAAGCACGCCAAAAAATTAAAAACTACCAAAAAAGTCAGCCATAGTGAAAAAACTCTAAGAAAACTGAGGTAAACCAAAGCTCGAACGATAAAATGTTCAAAAGTAAAAAAAAAAAAAAAAAACTCGGCAAAACAGAGCTGGCAGGTATTTATAAACCTCTGTCGCGCCTTCCAGAACATTCCATGATGTTCCCAGTGGAATGATCAGCAGTGATCATTCCAGACTGGTGAGACGTGTTCTCTCTCTTTCCCAATAGCATTATCTCGTCAGCGATGTTTGATGTCACTGGAGGGGGGACTTAGAGGATTGGAACGACATAAACGTGCTGTACTACACAACCTGTCTGTGCGTCTGCCCTACTACAGATGTTAACGTGGGACAAGGGAGCGAAGGAGTGTTGACAGAGGCATCCAGTGCCCCCGGAAGACCGCCGCACATCGTAAGTACCAGAAGGACCCACAGCGCACGACCGCCCGGCGACACAGACATATCCACCACCACATTCCTCACCTGCCAACAACCTAACACAAGGCCATCTGCCTGCGCGCACTACCGGGACCCCTTGTCCGGTTTGTCCCAGTTGCCCGCGATGGAGACTTTCCCGCCGCGTTTCCCCTGTTCTGGTCATGTCCTCTACCAGTTTTCTAATGTCCACGCACCTCCCACCATCTACTGCAGTCAATGCTGCAGTCTCCACCCCTCAGAACCCTTCTGATTCGTTCCTTTTTGTTCCGCCTCTGTTATATGATGATCATACTTACGCAACCCCTGTTGTGGTCAAAGTTACTCAATATTCTTCTATCAACAAACAAATACTGTTTTTTTTAATATGTTATCACGCATTGTTAAACATTGAACGAAACGTTTTCATATACATTATCTGTAACGTACTTATTTCTTTTCTGCTATATCTGATGCTATTACAAATCCCGGAAGATCTAACTGGCCACATAATATGTGGTCCAGCAAAACATGCAAACACATAACTAAAATGGGTTCTTTTGTGTGTTTCATTTGAAAGATGTAAAATGGATATTAAAGCATTACTATATTATTATAATTAAGTGAAGCCTATGATACTCAACCTTCTCCCTTTCACAGTTAATCTGTGAAATATGTATTTTATATACCCAAAATATGAGAAATTCGCTTACGTGAAACATAAATCGGTTGCCTTAAGTATGTCGTTTAGAATAAATTATTTATAGATAATTATAACACTATTGTACTATTATCATTACAGGGTATGTTTATGTAGAAGGATTGTTGTCACAGACACTTAGTCTGCTGGAGAGCAATAAATAATCTACGTCCTCGCACAATTTGTTATATAACTATATCCATAACTTATTATAGGAAAACGTCAGAGAACGCAACTACTTTCTACAATTTTGTTCACGAATGAATACGAGCACATGTCAATTTAATTAACCATACGATTAAAAGCTTTATGTGATGACAATTTACAGGACGCCTATTTAATAATTGTATCAATAACGTGAGTTTCTAGGCATTCTCTATTTTTTAATCAATATTCCAACAAAAATGTCAATTTTGTTAAGATAGTCTCTGGTTCTGCGGGTGCGATATATACACATTAGGCCTATAGTGGCCTGTACGACTACAAGACGTAGAGTGCCGGTATCTTAACAATTCATCTTGTCGGCCAGTGACAGTTTTGCGGCCGCAAACAGGAGCCAACATTTCGTCGGCCGTAGACCTTGGGTTTTAGCGTACAAGACGTAACGTACATATATTTATACCTCTTCAAGTAGTTTTTTTTTATGTATGACGGACATTTATTACCGCTAATAACAGTTATTTGACCTCATAACTTTTTCTTCAATTTACAAAAATCCGCTTGCTTTCGACTCAAAACTGTCGTAATTTTAATGTAACGTAACATACAATTCTATGACTGCACTACGGTCGTCGTTGATGTATGTGACCACAATAAGTTCTTGGGTGTCCGGATAAACACCTTAGGCCTATTACTGATTACAAAACGCAGTTTCAACTCTTATGTCCCGCGCCGCAGGATAAGTGTTTGCCAGCGGACGGCTCCGTGTCGCGGGTTTTCTCACACCAATGTTTATTACCGTAGTCGGCATAGAACAAGGTCTTTGCTAGAAGCAAACTATTTCGCGCGCGCCCAATATATTCATTTTCGTAAGTTCACACGTCTGCACTCTTGTCTCTTGACAGATTCACGTGTCACCGAAAGTCTTTTGATCTAATAGTGAGCCACCATAAGATTTTTACTTGTTGATTTATTTTTCATCAGCAGTTCATGAACGTATAAAATAATCTTTTTCAAACTATGCAATAAGAATCAATTCAATTTTTTATAGAAATTAAATTATGATGTCAGAATAACCAGTTGTATAGGGTACATTAACCTATGTACAAAGTCGTATTGCATTTACTAGGAACGAGAGCTTTGAAATCAAGATTTCTATAATTTTAGAGTAAAGCATTCGAGTTTGTGAACTTACGAAACGAATTCGTATGTGGCTACATAGTAATGGATTTATGGGTATGTTAAAAACTGAAGTGTAGGAAATTATTAACAAAAATTAACTTTTCAACGTTTTATTAACAAGACTAGCCCTTTTTACACTAATTCGAGAATGATGTTGACATGACTAAATACAAATATTTTAGAATACAAATTGCGTTTAAAAAATTAAAATGTAGTTCGTAATTTTATTTATGATGTAACTTCCATTTCGCTTTATCAAGGCCGTACTAAGCACTACATCAAATCCGACTCGAAACGAACATATGCCTACGTTTGATATTTTTACTCTGTATTATTATATGTAAGTTAAGAGATTTTGTTCGGCGCTTAAAATCTAGGTACATAACTCTGGTAAGGCGTGACCTAAGGTGAGTGTGGAGCAACGCCGATGAAGGGTTCGTGGAATCTGACTTCCCCCGAGGAAACCCACCACGAATATTATCATCACAATTATTTCATTTTACTTTTTAACACGCTTAAACCGACAGGTGTTTAAACTCGCAACGGATTTTTTTTTTTAATATTTTTAAATCATTAATTTTTAAGGTTATCTTAAAGACAAAGTCAAGAACAAATTTATGCTTGGTAAGGTAATAATAGGCTCAAGAGGATGTCAAATTAAAGGTCGAATGGAAAGTCCTCAAAGTCAGGTATTCTTTATTTGTGCTGTAGCCTTACTCCAAGAATACGATGTCTCTCATGTGCAACGCACTTATGGTCCTGGCCTCTGGTTTACGTAATATCATGTTTCTGCGCCAATGGTTCATGTGTGTGTTTACTATTTCAACACATGATTAGTATTTTGGGTTTTATTTAATTACGCTAGCGCACGCAACAATGTGAAAGTTAGGTAACACATTTTCATTTTTTAAAAGTTATATTATATACAATTTAACAGTGACTTCAAGAGTCCTTCAAGCAGCGCGAAGGATCGAAGCGTATATTAGTATTGTGTATAGAATGTATGTAGTTCAGTATAAGAGGTCCGTGGCGGCTGAGAGGGTCAACCTCTAGCCTCTCACCAAAAATGATTCTGGCTCGATTCCCAACGGAGTAGGTCGGACGTCTTTGACAATTCCGTCCTCCTTTCAAATGCTCAGAAAAAATTGAAATATTTCTCAGTGTTTGTTCTTCGTTAGTTATGGTCTGTTTCAAAGTAAAAATCGTTAGTTACAAATGTATACTACCACTAATTAGCTTATTAAATTTGGAGGAGGGAACTTCACACTGCCACCTCCCAAACGCTAAGAAAATGTCCAAAATAATCACAGCATCAGTTCTTCTTTGGTTATCGTTAGTTTGGCTACGTAAATAATTAGTTCTGAATTTTCTCTGCCAATAACTAACTAACTAAATTTGAGGGATGGAGGACTTCACACTAACCCCCACTAAATATTTAGAAAAATTTTTAAATTGTTCACAGCGTTAGTTCTATTTTATTTATAGTTTTATTGCAGTAAATATAGTTATTTATAAATTTGAATTGTCATTAATTAGCTAATATAATTGTCGGAGAGAATTAACACTGCTCCGTTCCCCCTTAAAGGCTAATAAAGTGAGTGAATGAGATATTTTGGTCAGCACTTAACATCGAGGTCTTAAGCCCTGGTGAGGAGTGACACGAGACGAGTATGGAGCAGCACCGGAATGAAGGGTTGGGGGAAACAGGAGATCCCCGAAAAAACCCACCGACCACAGCATCGTCCGGCATGATTCCCACATGCGAAAATCCGAGGACTGACCCCACCGGGATGCGAGCCCGGATCACCTTGGTGGGAGGCAAAAGGTCTGACCATTCGGCCACCGCACCCCCCCCCCCCCAAAGGCTATGAAAAATTACAAAATATTCACGCAGTTAGTATTTTTATTCCATTATAATAATTGTTAGTTCTAAATGTTTACTGCTACTAATTAAGTAATTAAATATGGAAAGCCAACATCATAATAACGCCCCTAAATATTTAGAAAAATTAAATAATTCACAGCGCTAGTTCTTAGTTAATCATCGTTTGTTCTGCAATAAAATGGTTTATTAAAAAAAATTCATAGTTACTAATTAGCTAATATATTTGGAGAGGAAGCTAAATCACAATGTTACACCCCTTCCCAAATGCTTACAAAAGTTTCAAAATATTTACACCGTTAGTTATTCATTGTTCCAAAATATTTTTTGTTGTAAATTTTAACTTCCACTAATTACGTAATTAAATCTGGGGGGGGGGGGGGCAACTGCACACTGCCTACCAAAGCCTTAGAAATATTTCAAAATATTTACAATATTAGTTCTTTGTTATCTATCGCTTGTTACGCAATAGAAATCGTTAGTTCCGATTTTATAAATTACAATAATTATCTACTATAATTGAAGGGTGGTGGGAAGGGGCAAATCCACACTGCTCTACCCTCCTCCCAAATGCTCAGAAATAGTTCGAAATGTATAGAGCATTAATTCTTCGTAATTATCTTTCGTTTTGCAATAAAATTCGTTATTTCATATTTTTTACGACCACTAAATAACTAATTAAATTTGGTTTGCGGGTTGCAACTTCACACTCCTACCTCCAAATAATCAGAACAAAATTCATAACATTCACAGCGTTAGTTATTTGTTAGTTATCGTTTGTTCCGCAGTAAAATAGTTTGATCTTAAATTTACTACCACTAATTAGCTAGTCAAATCTTTAGGGGGTGGGCCAACTTCACATTGTCTCATTCCCAAATGGCCAGATAATATTCAAAACAATTAATAGCACCAGTTCTTCTTTAGTTACCGTTTGTTCCGCAAAAGAAAAAACTATTACTTCCAAATTTTTACTGCCACTGTTTAGCCAGATAAATTTTGGGGGGCAACGTCACTCTCCCCACGAAATGCTCAGAATAATGTCATACTATTTAGAGCATTAGTTATTCGATAGTTATTATTTGTTTCGTCATAAAATTGTTAGTTCCAGACTTTTACTGCCGCTGCTAAGTTTATTAAAATTGAGTATTTGTGGTGGGTGGGGGGTAGTAACTTTACACTGCCCATTCCTAAATGCTCGGTTAAAATTCTTAATATTGATGGCGTTTGATCTTCGTTATATATCGTTTGTTTCGCAAGAAAATCGTTACATTCGAAATTTAACTGCCACTAAATTGCTAATTAAATTTGAGGAGACCAACTAGGCACGCAATCCACCCCTCCCTCAAAACTTTCTCAGAAAAAATCTCGAATATTCACAGTGTTTTCTCCGTTAGTAAACATGTCTGTTCCGCAATAAAAACCTTTAGTTTCAAAATTTTACTGCACTCCTTTCAAGTGCTTAGAAAAATTTCAAAATATTTACAACGTTATTTCTTCGTTATATAATATTTGTTCCGGAATAAATCTTTTAGTTCCTAATATTTACTGCCACTAATAAACTATTTAAATTAAAAGGGGGAACATCATACTACACTCCTTAATATTTAGAAATTTTTCGAAATATTCACAGCATTTGTCTTTATTAGTTATTACTTGTTCCACAATAAAAATAGTTTGTTCCATGTCGTATGTGTCTTTAATTAACCAAATAAATTTGGGACGGCCCCTCAAATGTTAGGAAATTTTCAAGTTATATACACTGTTAGTTAATCGATAGTTATCATTTCTCTACAATGCAAATAGATTTGTTAGAAATTAAATTAACTTTTTTATATCCATAATTTTCAAGGTTGTTTTGGAAAGGTTCTTTTGCCATCCAACTTATCGTTGACAATTGACTTATTGATCATTCTCGTCCCGAAACTATCAGAAATCATCAAGTTATGCATACCATTAGTTCTCTGTTAGTTATAGTTTGTAATAAAAATTGTTTCCACTGTATTATAAATGAATGCTAATTATTTGTGACACATCTGTGATTACACTGAACAATTCAAATGTGTGAAACATTGTCAAAATATGCACATCGTTAGTTCTACATATTTTTTGCTGTGTAGTTGAATATAACCTCTACGCTTGGCAATTAGTTTGATGTCGCTTGGATCAGTTCAATATAAAATTAGCTACTTGCACCACATGTCACATCTCTCATTTTTGCTAAGAGAACATATTCCAAATTAAATAATATTATTTTAGCACCTTGAAAAGTGTCTGCTATCATCGCACACGTTAACATCACTTCAGCATACAAAAGCGAAGTCAAACATGTCCACGCGTTTAAATAATTCTTTCTTATGTAAATATGTATAAAATGTGAAAATATTATGCATACCCATTTTGAGTCCATTTGGGCATAACACAGTAAAGGTAAAAATTAGAAGATTACAGAAAATAAACAATATTAAAACTATGATTTCATTCGTATGGACTAAATTGTCTTGTTGATAAAATTTAAACTACTTAACATTATGTTCAGATTTGTTAAATATTTACATTTCAGTGAATTGGGTTAGGCGTGTGTAGTGTTAATGTCTAAAGAAACTAGATAGTGAATTCATATTATTGTATTTTTTATTCAATTAGCTATACACATTTATACATATGGTGAAACGGAATATAAATCAAAATATTTTTTATCTAGAGGAACAATTTGGAATTTAGTGTAATATTACAATACTAAATATTTCTGCTTAAAACTGATGTATGTTTGCTACTTAATGAGAACACTAAAGAAAATTTGTTTGATTGCACAGCATATTTTTTGGATAGCATAGTGGACATGATATTTTTGGAGTTGATATAAATATGGTAGGGATACTGTATTGATTGGCATACCGAAATATTCACCTAAATAATATGATTTCTCTTCATCTGAAAATAGATAAATATAATATTTTTAAATAGTGGCGAAAGGAGAAATTTTGTTAGTGCTGTTCATAAAAGTAAGAAAATATTGTTTGAAACAAAACTTTTACACTAGCGTTATTACCCAAAATATTGCACAAGGGAGTACAGAAATGATAAAATTTATAATATTACATTTTTCTTAAAAAACCATATATTATTCTGATACAAGGAAAATACCATATAAGAAATAAAAATATTTACATACTGAAACTTACTTTAATTACGTTAATATAAAAGGTGTTTCAACTAAACCTGTTTTTTCACCCTAGAGTTTTTACATTATCACATGAAAATTTTAATTTTTCAGTTTCATTTTTATTCTAAGTAATTTTGAAAATGTGCGCTACCAGTACCAACTAAATCATGTTTTCCTAACCTGTCCATATGTTAAAACTTAAATGTTCTAAAAAACTTGATCCTTGTTCTCAGAACTTGCAGCATGATCTTCAATATGAATCTGGTCTTTATCATAATTAGAGAAGGTGATTTATCGCGGAAAAAGTTGACTGTTTGCTAGACTTCAATGTAATGTATTCATTTCTGACGATTTTATTTCGTTACTGGCAAGTCCCTATTTGACTGGGCCAATGATAACTGTTGGGCACTACTTCAGGACATCCGTCATTCGTCTGTAAACAACTAGACAGTGCAATACAACCGTCGGCCAACAATACATGACGCAGGACGATACACTGATTTGCAGAATACGCTGGCTGAAAACATTCT
>PNEQ01134153.1:0-15316 GCA_003012365.1 Medauroidea extradentata
AATTGATTACTTTTATTACAGATCTAATTGATTACTTTTATTACATATCTAATTGCAGTTAAGAAAGTAATAAGAGTTTTCTAACTGCAATTCGCTCTGCACAGTGTCTGATATTAGGCGGGGGGGGGGGGGGGCTTACCAGGCTGAAGTCCACCACCCCCAATCATGTTCAACGTTATGTAGCCAAAGTATGTCCAATCGCCTCAAAGAAACTGGACTTTTGGTCTATGATGATCCAAGTATATTTAATGTGTCCTACTTGTATGTGTGTAATTTTAATGTTCTTTAACAGTAAACAACCACACTTTTGAGGTGGCTGGTATTTTTTACAATCCATAAAGTCACGTATCCTCCCTCCCTCAAAAATTAGTTTCTAAATCCGCCACTGGCTCGGAACAACAGTAACGACAAAAATATATGTACGGCGTCTAAAATTCTATCAATATGTATTATATTACGTAGTTAGGTTAAAACTCCTAAAATGTACCCATAAGAAAAGTTATGACACAAAATACAAACATTCTAGATGGTGACTATCACTCACTCGTGACTGTATTTATATCATACCCTTTAACGCCTCTCTTTAGCAGAATCTCCATATGCTTGGCAAAACTGTATGATGTTCTCTCAAAACCTTTATACATCTTACTAACGTATTTGTTCTCACATTTCACTGCGTGTTTTGAACTACTTATTACGTAAGTTTAGTTTTAAATAAAATAAATCCTATTTCTTCTTCTTTGCAATTCCTATTTTAAAAGTTGTAACATCAACTCGTATTTCGTACAAATAAAGTGTGCTGCGTTTACATATGTCGTCTGAATTTGTCATTTGCATCGCCAGTCAAAGTTAATATGCACATACCTATAATTCACAAAACGTGTTATTATTTACTTAAGAGAAAATAACGTATTTCTGTCTAAGTCAAAGCAATATTTAAATCGATTTGTTCTACGAAGATGATGGTCTTTGAATATCACTAAATTATGACGACGGTCATTTTTATGAAGTTTGTATCGTAACAACAACCTAGAACTCAATCTTTATACAAGGAGAGTCACGAGACTTTTGAAAGACAGTCATGGCGCCATTTTTACTTACAAGAGTACCAATTCTCGTCGTAAAGATAGTTACCCAGTAACTGCCTTCGTATAAAGACCGTGTAAGAGACTGAAAAGTTACAAAGTAGGCCACCAGAAGTGTACTAAATCTTAAGAGAAATCATAGTGGTTCACGGCAATATAAAAGACAAACCGTACGAGCGAGACTCGTACGAGTGTCTAAAATATTACCATTACCATATTTACGTGCATAGCACTGAATTGGCGCGCAGTGTACCGTTGTTCATATTTGTGTGTGTAGAAAATATAGAGTAGTTAAAAAAAACTTCTGGTTCTGTTTTGTGAATCACGTTGGTAATATTATAGACAGGGCAGTCTAATAAGGACCGTTTTAACCGTCTTTAGTGGCGCCCATAAATTGGTTCTAATAATCATGACGTAATTTTAAAAAATCTAGAATCGTGCCCAGTATTGAAGTGTATCTTCTACTGATGGTGATATTGGCCGTATTACATTTTATGTGTAGAAAATATAGCGTGATTTTAAACAAATTGTTTGACTTTTGTTTTATGAGAATCAAGTTGGTAATATTCTACATATAGAGTAGTTCAAGAAACGCCGTCTTAAACGTGTTTCATGTCACCGAGAAAATGTTTCTAATAAGCATGGTGTATTTTCAAAAAAAGATATCAACGTGTATATATTAAAGTGTGAAGTGTATTTTCTATTGATAGAGATATTGACCGTACGATACGCGTAGAACACAGGAGTGTCCTTCACAGATAAAAAGTCTGGTGTAGTTAACCGTATTTATGTATGTACTGTACGTATGCATATAGCCAAACATGTGTGTAACAGATGATTCAACAAAATACTTGGATGCATGGCAGGTTAAGAGTGTATGATAGATAAATAAACGCTGAAAACAATAATTGATTTCTACGTTTTTTTCAAAGTCAATTTGGATAAAATACTCCATGACAATCCTAGATAATGGTATTTGCCAACTTTATGAGTAAATATTTATCCAAAAATACTAATTCTTTACGCGTGATCTATTGCGCCGTAGTTAAATGCACGAGGTTCCAGCGTCAGAGATTGTGCCTCAGAAGTTCGTGACACTGGAAACAATTTTGTTTAAAACGATGGCTAAAACTATTGTCTAGGATTGCTATTGTTTAACTCTCGCAAATTGGCTCAAAGAAACGTACAGTTATAGATCAATGCTTTTAGCGTTGAATTATGTACCACGCACTCTTAAGTTCTCTCAACAATGGGTTTTAATCAAGCTAATGGAGAGCAAACATTCAAAACCTGTCATATCCACAATTATTAAAAATTGTGTTTTAGATGTAAGGTTGGTGAGTTACACACGAATATGTAGTCAGTTAAAAAAATGCGTGTCCTTAAAAAAAAGAGGAAAAAATGGGTGTATGCACAAGCACATTTTTGAGACTTGGACCCCCCTCCCACTTTTCATACAATGCTGGATCCACCACTGTTTGCACCCCCTTGAATCAAAATCGTTTCTCCGCCTCTGTATGAGTTTGTCAGTGAATGCTTCACTTAGAATGATGCTATAAACGTTATAAAAAACTTATTTGTGAAACTTGTGAATGAGATGTTTTCAAGTCATGAACTTAAGACTCGTCGTCAAGCTGCTGGTGGATTTATAAATAGTTATGTGGTAGCTCTCAAACAACTATCTAACGATTGTAGTTTTAAAACTGTCGCTGCAAAATAGTGCATTCATATGATCTTTGAAAGAACTGTGCAACGGGAATGCATGACTGGATTCAGTTTCTTGGACGTACTCCATTGCAAATTGAACGACTGTCAAAGAAAACTATACAAATAAAAGAAAACCGTAATATAATCAGAGTATGCTTTAGTCAGCAAGATACATACACAACAAGAAATTCCAAAATGGAATCGGGTCAAATAGAAACAAGGAACAAACAGATAATAAATGAAAATAATAACAAATAAAATAAAAAACCAAGTAACATGCGACACAACGATGAGATGAAACAAAAAACAAAGCAAATTTCAGACACGAACAGAAAAATAACAAAAAGACACAACAAATAGACGAGACAAAACGCAACAGATAACAGACATATACAGAAAAGACAAACGACACAACGAAGAGACGAAACAAGACACAGTAGTTTTCCAGACAGACACTCGTTTTGTCTCGTCTATTTGTTGTGTCTTTTTGTTATTTTTCTGTTCGTGTCTGATATTTGCTGTGTTTTTTTGTTTCATCTCATCGTTGTGTCGAATGTTACTTGGTTTTTTATTTTATTTGTTATTATTTTCATTTATTATCTGTTTGTTCCTTGTTTCTATTTGACCCGATTCCATTTTGGAATTTCTTGTTGTGTATGTATCTTGCTGACTAAAGCATACTCTGCTTATATTATGGTTTTCTTTTATTTGTTTAGTTTTCTTTGACAGTCGTTCAATTTGCAATGGAGTACGTGCAAGAAACTGAATCCAGTCAGTGCATTCATAACTAGGACATAAAGATGGCATCTCTTAGATGGTTAGAGTTACGAAATGTTACCTCCAGGAAGATGGCTACATTTAAAGCCAGAAGTATGCATATTACATTTTCGAAACTAGATATGATCGGTGTTTTCTTTAATAAAGAACGGATTATGATACTTGCATATTCCATATTGATTGTCATAGTATGATAGTAAAAATAACAAGCAATAAAAATGTGCCATATTTTTTTTGTTAATACCCCATCATGTCAGTTTTTTTTCTTCTACTTGTAAAATTGGATAAGGTGGACATGTCTGATTTAGAGAGTTTGCTTCTCAAATATACATTGTATTAGGTCAACAAATAAAATGTTTCCTAACAGGTTTCTTATATAGTTCAACCAACGAGAGAAGTTTGTTGAATCAATCACAATTTAGGGCTGCGGTGGCCAAATGTTCATGTCGTTCGCTTTCAACCATAGGCAGGGTCGGTTCCTGAATTTCCACGTGTGGTAATCGTGCCGTCTGACTGGTTATCTCGGGGATCTCTCGTTTTCCCCGCTCTTTCATTCTGGCGCTGCTTCATGCCCATCTCATCTCACACCTCACCAGGTGCGATGTTAAGCGCTAACTAAAATATTTCACTCAGATATAGACTAATTTCACCATACACAAACATTTATATTGTCGACTTTAGGAAACCATTTTCTCTGTGCACTACATTTGTGTTGGTACGTCAGCCCAAACCTCTTCACTCTACTATACACCCCCCACCCTAATTCTCAGTTTTGACGAATGGCGATAAATCCCTTCGTGAGGCTGCTTTGTGCGAGCCTAAGTTTGGCGGCGATCACCTGAGACAAGAAGGACAGAGCTCGTCACCGGCTAGCCGGACGTGCAGCGAAGTTGTCTAACTTTGCTTGTTAACTGGGAGTTCTGCAGCGTGGATGATAAGGTAAAGGACCCAGTGAGGGGTTTGAGGAAATAGAGGTAGCGGTTAGGTAATTTCAAAGTCCGCGGCGCAAGATAGATGCTTGTTGGCTGGCCTGAATGGCTCCAGCCAGACAGTCAACTTCACAACTACCAAACAAATACTTAATAGGTCTGCTTAAGAGGGCGTGGTACATAATTCAACGCTAAAAGCACTTATCTATAACTGTGGGTTTCTTGAAGACAATTTGCGAAAATTAAACAATAGAAATCCTAGACAATAGTTTTAACCAACGTTTTAAACAAAATTATTTCAAGTGTTACGAACCTCTGAGGCACAATCTCTGACGCCGGAACCTCGTGCATTTAAATGCGGCGCAAGAGATCGCGCGTAACGAATTAATTTTTTTGGATAAATATTTATTCATAAAGTTGGCAAATACCATTATCTAGGATTGTCATTGAGTATTTTATCCGTATTGCCTTCGAAAAAAGCGTAGAAACCTATTGATTTTTTAGCGTTTAGTTTTATACCACGTACTCTTAAAGCAATGACTCATCATTTATACTGCTTTCACGATAATAATTTTTTAATTCTGAAACGAGAACATATATCGAAAAACTGTGACACAGTATTGTTAAAAATTGATTTTACGATGTAGTATAATTTTTCTAGACAAAAAATTGTAAAGATTTGTCTTATTAGTTCCTTAATGAAAGTCCTCTTAATTGCATAATCAGCTGTAACCATTTCGTACTTCGACTTGAAACAATTAGTTAACATAGTATATACTGTATAGAACAAAACTGTGCAGCAGTTTTTCGATATCTGATATTGTTAAGGATTTAAGAAAATACTTATCGTAAAAGCAGTACAATCATGAACGAAATATCCCTCACTACCTAGTTTTAAGAGTGTTGCAGTAAGTTGTAATTATTCCTTACATTGTATGCCTTTGAAACCAATAAACTCTTCGAACTACGTCACTGTATGTTTATTAATTCAATATTCTTATCGTAAACATAATTTTAGTACCCAGAGGGCCACGGTATCGCATTCCGAATGCAGACTTACTACTAGGCATAGGCATCCGTAGGCATCTGTTTTCTCTGAAGTACGACGTGCAATGAGGCAGAGGAGAGGAGCCGCTATGACGAGAGATCCTCGGGAAAGCCCACCGGGCAACTTCAACGTCCGGCACGATTCTCACATGCAAAAACCCGGGTACCTGACCCGCCGGGCATCGAGCCCGGATCGCCTTGGTGGGGGGCGAGTGCTCTATCCACTGCATACTTCCCACAAATAAACTGATAAAGTCACAGCTGTAAATTTCGCGGGAATAACAATAATTTTAAAGCATTGCACGCCAGTTGAGTGTCTCCATCGTAGATATGTTCATGTGTTACATACACCGGTCAGCGCTACTCTCAGGGCTTCATATACATGCATTACTCTCTCTCTCTCTCTCTCTCTCTCTCTCTCTCACACACACACACACACACAGACACTCACAGATGCAGACTCTCTAAGGAGTTACCATAAGGTGGCAGCCTGCCAGGTTGCCGAGCAGTACGCAGAGCTCCAGCTGGTACAAATTATTTCGAAAATTGCTCAGCATGCTTGTGTAATATCAGCTTACGGGACGTCCCAGACTCAGTAGCGCCACTGCTATTCCTGTAGGTAGCGCGGCGGTAACAATTCTACTGCTGTGGCGTACCGCTGTGTAGAATATCTTGGCCAGCAGTGTACAGATAATAGCAGGGTTGCCGCGACAAAAGGCGAGCGGCCCGGCAGCCTGTGGTGATATTGATATGGCTGTGGCGATCCAGTTTCGTGAACATTCTTTGTGCTTGGTGCCGACTGTGTTATCTTAGATTACACCTCAACACGGCCGTAGGCGTTTACAAAACCTTACTCGATATTCTTGATAGAAGTGAAATTGTTGTAAAATTGTTCGACAACCTGGTGCAAGTACGACCTGTCATAAGAGGTGAGCCAAGGGGGGGGGGGGTGTTGTAACTCCACCCCCTCCTTAGCTAAAAAAAAATGTGTTTTTAATTTCATATTAAAAATTAGTAATATTTTAACTGGTAGAAAACTCTATCGAGTATATTCTACCTAATACATTTATACTTGATGCATAAACAGACAATTAAAATATAGTAATTTTCCGGATAAACATATCGTCGACAACAACACGGTCATATCCACTTCAATTTTGTAACTATGACTGACAAACGCAACTTATATTCTCATTCCTGTCTTACCACTGACCCGAACCCAGAATGCACCATAAGCCCGCGCGTAACCAAGTGCTAAGTGGAGGTCGGCCAATGAAATATTAAATATAGTTGAATACAAATATAATTCAGTATAGTTAATTAGTTTTCGAATTTCATCATAGCACATATAGTAAAGTTTTATTTTAAATCTGCAGAGGACCTCAAGGTAAGACAGTCGTTATTTTAAAACATGTACAGCGTAAAAGTTTATATTCGTTTTTGTTTTCACAAAACGTAGCATATCCCTGCCATAATAACTAAATTTCATTGTCGTGAATATTTTTTCCTGCACAAAAAAGTACACAAGTGGTGAGTGATTGCTGTTATTGTAAACGTACAGTTGTACTGCCACAATAGTACAGAAAGGAGGCAGCGACAACGTCGGATCGAACACAATGTAATAATTGTTCAATAACATAATTTTAAATTGACAGTATTTCTTTGCGTAAGCTACTTCTATACACATTCCCTGAAAAAAAAATTGTTTTATATTACACAAACGCAATCATTTATGGCCGAATGATTTGCGAATTAATTTACTTTATATTATACTTTTAACGCATTCTGAGCTAATTCTGAAGTTATCAATGTGACCTTTTATCAATCATGGATCTGATAAAATAGGAATACATAGTCTCTTGCCCACCAGAAATTGATTCGTAAAACATGTTGGCCGCTGACAGCATTTTCGTTTAACATGTTAATAATATCAGTGAACTGTAATCACAGACAAAATTTTCTTACTTAATTAAAATGCGCTGGTGAGTGGAGAAACGTCGGAATGAAAGGGCTGGGGGAACGAGAGATCCACAAGAAAGTTGACCTGTATGAATGGACATGTCACAATTTATACCAAGTTTAAATATGACCATACTTTTTCAATATAAATGACTAAGTTATGATTGCCTGCCGATGTCAATAACTACAAAAATTAAGTTGGGGCCACATTAAAAACTTTGATTGAAGTTCTAAATATGTTAGCTTATGAACGTTTACAAAATGTAGCCTACATAAGATTCTCAACAGCGATACCGTTTGGCAGCACTTTTGGAAATAAAAGCTTAAGAACTTTTGAGTTACTGAAACAGAAGATGCTCCATTACTCGTTTAATTTATTACCATTAGTTTATTACTGACAGGACACGCTTTAAAAATGAATGGAGCCGTAATGGTCCAGGGGCTAGAGTGTTAATCTCTTATCAGTATCATTCCGGTTAGATGCCTAAATAAATCTGTTATGTTTTCGCATATGGGAATTATGCTTGGACGATGCATTCAGTTGACGAGTTTTCACTGCGATACTCTGTTTCTCCCGCCCTTCGTTTCAGATGATACTCCATAATATACTTTTCTCACATTTCATCGACTCTAGAGTTGTTCATGTGTATCACCTCTAATTTGCCGGTTTAATTTTAATATTTCTTTTAATCACGTGAATATAATTGAATTTATACATTGACTGATTACTATACCGTGACCACGTTGGTGTTTTCATGTAATTGTTTAATACTCTATGCAATGTTATTTAATTTTTTTATATTCAGTAGATAGTAATGTCTCATTGTATTTTTTTCGTTATTATTTTTAAGAAAATATAAATATACAAAATACGTATAAACGAAGTCCGGTTTTTCTCTGCAAAGTTTACCTTCTTTAAGACTTATTGTCATGAAACTGAGCATAGGTTTGGTGTTGTGCACTGTAGCTCTTTACGTTGATTGGTGTAATTAATATGAAATCAGCTGATTGTGTCCAATGTTCAGTTAGTACCAAGGCCACAGATAACCAGCAATCTAGACGATGCTTGCTACTACACACATTATCGCTCGGGGGTGGGGGGATAATGTTTTGTTGACTCGGTTGACTCATTTTCTTGATTTTTACAGTCGTATTGATTACCCTTAGCTTATACTACCACTGACAGCAAAACGCGGCTTACAATAGTAATCTGTTTCTGCTCGCCTTCTCGATCATATATCAGGCATCTGGATGTGACTCAAAGAGCAAAATAAAAGTATTTATTTCCTTGATTACTTTACGATACATTTTGGGTCAGCGGCGGTGAAGCGGTCATATTGCTCGCTTCCCACAAAGTCAGTCCAGGTTTAATTCCAAGCCAGATAACTCAGGAATTTCAGTAATGGGAATTGTGCTGAACGTTGTAGTTTGTCGGTAGGTTTTCTCGGAGAGCTCCCATTTCCTACGCCCTTACATTCTGGCGCTGATCCATTTTCACATTATAAACCATCATTGGCTCTTAGTTATATTGCTACGAGCCGCCAAAATCTCTTCATTTCCCGCCACGATGATCCAAATCCAGGTTCAATTCCCAGCGAATGAACCCCGATTTTTCGCATGTGGGAACCACTGGTCGGCGGATTTACTCGAAGATCTCCAATTTCTCATTTTCTTACATTCCGGTACTGCTCTAAAAGTCACATAATTCATTCTCATCGGTTCTAAAACATTAGTAGTTAACCTACCAACATTTATCTTATCTACTACGTAAATGTCTTACCAGATTAAAAATCAAGTATGACATTTGGTATGCGACTGACAAGGTTTTGAATGGATAAGCTCAAAATAATAATCATTAATGTCACTGACTAAAGTGATTACCTTATGTGAGACAGTTCAATAAGTATACCTTACACAATTTCAATAAACTGTCATATTTCGACCTTTTTTGCAGCACAAACTCAAAGCATCTTCTTCCTCACAGACTTCCTCTTTGCAGATATAGAAGGGTGTTTGTTCGACTTATTTTTCTTCATGTTATTTGCCAGAATGTATTTTCCGCAGAGAAACTTCGCACGAACCGATCGGGCGAAGGGCGAGCGTGGTGAGTGCTTGCTGTATATGTGGCAACCCTGTGCGGGCTGACTCGTCTCCGTCCGACTCCACATGACTTGTCTGCTACACGGCTTCCCAGCCACGCCGGCCGCAATGACCTCGACAATTTTTTGTTTCACTCACAGCATACACAGTGTTAAAGCTACATACATACCCTCGCGGACTTTTCTGATGCATTTTTCTTGATAAAACGAGCAGTTGTAACGAATATTACGTACCTCTAATAGCCTGTTCGTTATGAGGTTCGTATAACTTTAAAAAATAGGGGGAAAATAGTTCTCCTTCAAAAAACAAAAAATTACCTCTAGCCGGAAACGTGTTGTAAATATCTTGAATTTGCCGTTCATTTCATATTTCTATCTTACTTAGGTTGTATTTGCAACAAATCCACTTTCACCCTATCTTTAATGCTAGCGTCTGGAACAGCCTTAAGAACACTACGCGTATATTTTCCTATTGAAGGTCTTCCACTATTGTATAGTTAATTTTGCGACTGAAAATGGTGAAATTGGGTATTTTGCCGTACTTTTATAGGTAAGAAATTCTTCGTTCATATTCTTCGTAAAGATACAGGCGTAAACAATACACAGTTATACGTCATATTACGTGGTAAAATGATGTGGTTACCTCTGAATGTATTATAGCGGCGATCTGTCAGCGAGGAGACTGCGTTCGAATTAAATGACTTGCATAGAGGTTACTGCGAGATGTATTCCGCGTCCTCTTTCGCCCTTGACGCTTCTGAACTAGGCATTTACAGCGTAAAATACGTCCACCCAAGCGGCTAACTTAATGTGTACTGATTTATCTTCAAGTATGGGACTGCTGTTGTCGCAGAGGCTAGAGCACTATCCTCCCACAAAGGCGATCCAGGCAAGATTCCCGGTTGAGGAAGTCCCATGAGCTTCCCATGTGGACATTTATTTATTTAAACACGTAGGCCTACAGAATTCAGTACTAGGCCGGATTACATTTCACCGCGTGTTATGCTTATACAAAACACATGTTTAAATTTAATATGGTTAAAAAATAATACTAATGCAAAAATTACATCTACACGTACACAAAAAACTAGTAACTGACAAAATTAAAAAAAAATTAGTTGTGTACAACAATTGTTCTAAACATGATAAGTTGTTACAAATATTATGCAATTACTTTTCCAATATCGGTATACAGTCATCGACTGTCTAATATTTACTGTAGTATTGTAAAAGTGTATAAATGGGTAGCAAGTGGTGGAAAAAACGGTTGGGATAGTTTACAATTAAAGTACTATTAACACCACATCTGCAGTTGGGTAAAACTTTTTTGCCTTTTTGTTCAACCTAGAACGATGTTTTAAATACAGCACGTGGTGTGCTCTGCTGAAAGTTGTCTGGCGTATTGTTCCAGAGTCGGCACGTGTGGTAACAGAGTGATTTGTCGTACATTTTTTTGTTGGTGCTTAGGAATCTGAGGATTATTTTTTCATATGGTGTTGTGCTTTAAAGACTAATCATTAAGATTTTGTACAAGTAACTTGGTAACGTATAATTTTTTTAATATTTTTTAGTTGAGCAAGCAAGTGAAATTAGTATTTATTGTTCATATTGAGCCAATTTGCCCTTGATAATAGTTCGTTGACGTGATTACGTGTTTTATTATATAATAAATATATCGGACGTATACGTTTTGCCAGGCGATGCCACTGGTCGGCGCCGTCTACCCCCTCCCCCTATATTTTATTCCTCAACTGCTTTCCTATTCCAACGCATCTCCATTGTACTGCCTTACTCTATGTCATCCTACGGGGTCTACAGATGCCTGGCACCCAGTCCGTAAGTCCATTCCGTAAGTCTGCATCAGGGGTGTCAAACCTTGGTCCTTGGTTACCCTCCTCATATGATATTTATTTATCTTTAAGTGATGAATTATACGTTAAGCCACGTACTCCAGACTTTTTAATTTTAATATATGAGTAAGCATACAATTATTAAGGAAAGTGCTAGGCGATTTAGTGGCAATACACTCTTCTCGCGTGTGGAGGTACGAGGGTTCATTTTCTGGCCCGGCCATTCTGATTCAAATTTTTCGTGGTTTTCCGAACTCATTTCAAACGAATTCTGTGTTTGTCCCTTAAAAATGGCTAATGGGTGCGTTTCTTCCTGTTAATGATATTCTGAGCAACTGCTTTCGTCTTTAATGACTACGCTGTCTTCTGCTTACCTTGTAATAGCCAAATTTTGTGACATATGACAAACTAGAATGAATACCTAGAACAGAAGGGTAGGAAATCAGAGTTACTTGTCTCCACCCAGAGATTCATGAATGCATTAAGTGATTAACTGCTTACAGTCTTTGAAGCTTTGGAGGTAAAAATAGGCGTCTAATATATGTTGCTAAACCAGTCTACGAGCTTCAATGAGCCAGAGACAGACGTAGTGGTTCGGCCTTTACTAATTGACAGGCTTTGAAGCGTCTCCTTGCGATCGAAACTTCCGCCGCGACTGTACACACTGTCAGTTTTTTTTCTTTTAACATCAACAATCTATGATTACAGTACTAATAATACTTCTGTTACGAACTCTCTTCCAAGGTCCTAAAAGGATAAGCGAAATTGCGTTCCTATATATGTTGAAAACCCTTCGAAATTGTTTCCGTTTCTCCTTATTATGAACGCCGGGCATAAGCCTTTCGTTTGTGAAAGGCAATTTTCACCTTACCGTATTTCTAACACTCATTTCTTGAAGGCGCAGATAGTTTACCGCATAATAAGCAAACCACGCAAATCCTAGGCTGAATTGCAGAAGAAAATACTAGTGACAAAATTATAATTACATTTTATGTGCACAATGTAGCAACGCTGCACGGTGACAATCCCCTCTTGGTATTATTTTGTGTATAGTACGTCAAATAAACGTAGGATTTTTAACTGGACCCATAATATGCAGTTCAGAGCAGTAGTAGTAAGATATGTAAGATATATGTGGAGCGTAAGAGAGGACTAACTACAGTGCTATGTTGCCATGTTGTGCATATAAAATGTCATCTTACAACATTTTGCCACTAACATTATTGTCTCCAATTTAGCCCAGGATTCATGTGGTGTGTTTTTTATGCAATATGTAAATTGATGAATTGCTGCAGTAAACATGCTGAATACATGGTATAAGAAAGCAAGGATATGAAAATTACACCTGAAGTTCCGTACGAGCGATCTGACAACGCTAAGAATGCATGCCAGTTAAGATATTTCTGTATATAGGCGACGACCTGCTTGGATCACCCTTAACCGCTTCATAGCGCCTAGTCGTCACGCTTGCAAATATGCCTCAAGTCGTAGTGCTTACTGCATACAAAATGATTCTGAAGCTGTATTTAAATACCACTTCAATTTTCTGTCACGATATGTTTTGCCGTGCATTACAGAATAAAATATATATTTTTTAAAATTATTCGCTGGAAAAAGAGTATCGTTGTAGGTGCCATACTTGTGTTAAAATAGGACAACAAAACAGTCAGTTTGTCGGTACTACTTTGGACAGTTTCTTCAACAATCTGTTTTGTAGAAGTTACAATCTGGCGTGTAAAAGCAACAAGACGCTTTATTTCTCCTACAAAACAGATTGTTAAAGGAACTGTCCAGAGTAGTACCAACAACCAATCTGTTTTGTTGTCCCTATTTTAACAAAATTATGGTACGGCAACTGTACTCTTTTTTCAGTGCCAATGTAATTTTAAAAATAATTATCGTAATTTATATATCAAGTACTAAATGCTTACGAAAAATTTAACTTTCTCTGCAAGATGGAACTTAATTGGAAGCCATTTACTCTGCACTTTCTTGACAGCATCTATACGTTCTAAATACTTGAACTTATGGTTCATAGTGTATAACAAATATCCCCCCAACATACGACTCTCGCCCTAATTGATTGAACCAACGTGGCCTATCATCGGATAACAACAGTTTCTAACCATGTTCCCGTTACATATTTGACAGATGTAAACAATGCTATTTGTATGATGATAGAAACATGCCACACGTGGGCAGGCAACGTATTTCTCAACCCATCAGTAAAGTTTATAGGTGGAAGTTACGTTGGGAGAAAAAGCTTCGTTCTAGCTAGAAACTAAGAATTTGAGCCTTCTATTTTATTGCAGCTAGCTATTATGTAAAGTAAACATGACCCCAATTCCGACAATATCTGCCCCGCTGTGCTCGTGTTCTCATTCTGCATGTTTCCTGAGAGGTCAAGTCCTGAGACATTCTGATGAACTATCCTACATTGGTTCCCCGACTCTGAGTAGTTAGATAAGGCTATAAAAACGGCTTTGAATGTGACCAAATTGATATATTTTGTACTACACATACAAAAATATACCATTCATGCCTGTCCAGTAAATGTGCGACCAGAACAGAATAAACACAGTAAATGTGTGACCAATACATGATAAATCCAGAAAAGATAGTTTACATACCGAGAGTGCCAAGGTAACATTTTTGACAAATTGGATTTTAAAAATAAATTCTAACGGTTACTGACGTAATTTTTATTTGATTAAAATTTTACCTGCAGAGTAAATTACTCCAGTGGTACATGTTAAAAGTTTTAATAGTTAATTGAATACTATAAACGTCAAAAAGGACTGCACAAAGCATCACAATCTCATTAATTGAAAGGAAGTTGAAGAAAATTAATGTATAAAAAGTTTTATAACATTTGTCATTAAAACATTTAAAAATTATATATAAAATTTATAGTTGTCCTTGTCTTATAAAAAAAACCATAACACTAAAGATGTGGATTGATGAAATGTTTCTCTTGTGATCTCTAGTAATGGATTGACAAACGTAATGGCGTCATGATCATATAGTCGAGAGCATGTTTCATGCCAAACAATAGCGCTGGTCCCAGATTATAAGAGAAATAACTACGCTACGTTGAACAAGACCGCTTTGAAAATGTTCAGATTACGAAACAAGTAAATGAAAACACTGTCAACTAGATCACTCTGAAAATGTTCAAGTTCGTAAACGATTACACGAAGTTAAAAAGTGTTCCGATACTCATAATTTACATTTAAACAAAACAATATTGTGTATCGAAGTAGATAGATTTAGTTCCTTCTGGCACATGGAGCCGGAGTGAGGCGCCCGCCCAAAGTGAGGCGCCCCCCGCCATGTTGTGACGTCACGTCCCCGGCCGCCATGTTGGATGACCGTGACCTTGACCTTGACCTTTAACCTTGACCTTGAGTGTTAAATTACCAAAATTTCACAAAATTTCGAAAATTTCAAAAAAATTTCAAAAAATTCAAAATTTTCAAAAAATTTTAAAATTTCAAAAAATTCCGAAAAAAATATTACCTCCATCTTGCTTCCGGACGCCATATTGTATCCGGCCGCCATCTTGGTGTTTCTTACAAAAAAATTTCGATTTCGCATTCCATTATAACCCCGCACATATTTAATAAATAACATTTTTAATAAAAAAATTTTTATATAAAAATTATTTAATTAAATCAACTACCGGCACGTCTTACCCGGACGAGCTCCATCGACACACTGACGCCCCCCACTACTTTTCACATGTATATATTAACTTATCCCCCCTCCCCCCAAACACTACCCATTCCTTTATTTTAATTGGCTGTTAGTCACGTGATGATTTCCCCCCTACTTTCCCCTCTCCCCAACACTCGTGTTATAAC
>PNEQ01134154.1:0-80049 GCA_003012365.1 Medauroidea extradentata
CTAGAGGACAACAATAAAACTAATTAAAAAAAAAAAAGATAGAAGGTGGAGCCAATGAGGGTAGCTAGGTATCAAGTCAACAGACATTAACCAAGATGGTGGGTAGACCGTACACAAATAATTACGAGACACATGCTGAACAGATCCCGGATCCCGCTCCAAGGCTCCTGCAATAGAAGGAACTATACTACACTACTAATGGTGGACATATTTATATTTTAAGCATAGTATATTATATCTCAGGAATTTGTATTATTTTTTTTATATTTTACCAAACTTGATACATGTGCACTTCTTATAAAGCTGACTTAACTTTTGTGTAATTCGTTCATCCCGTATTCGTATTTTCGAAATGATGGCCATTTTTAATTTTTAAGCATAGTAACCCATATTACAGAATATATTTTTAAAAATGTTATCAAACTTGATACGCATATACTGCATACACAGACGACTATAATTTTGTACACCCCGGTCACCTTGTGTTCACATTTAAAATGGTGGCCATCTTGATATTTTAGCATAGTATTACAATTCTGAGCATATATGTTTTAAGAATTTCATCAAACCTGCTATGCATATGCCATACGTTTAAATCAATAATGTTGATTTATATTCCTAGATAACGAAAAGAATTTTACATTTCAGAGTTAAATTGCACCTACTTTGAAGAAAGTAGGTTTATCAGTAGTTATGCTGGTAACTTTAATGGTTTTTGTGTTTTTCTGGTTGTGTGGGCGCATGTTTGTTTGTGCCTATGTGTGTACTTATGCGCGGGAGGTAAGGTGGAATTGTGCCCACGAATAATAGACCAAATGTTTCTTTTCTACCCAGATACAACTATCCAACAACTTTCTCTTCCATTTGAGTACCATTTTCATTTCAAACGAAAACCTACGTTCACCGGTCGTGCTGTCTCGATTTCATTCATCATTAGAACTTCTGAAACTAATAATTACTCCACCCATACACAAGAGACATTCTAAAAGCACACAATAAAACCTCCAAGGATGTCGACATAACCGCCATGTCAATTACTAGAGGATATGATCCCTAAAGTTTTGCTTCAGTACTCAGCGGACGCAGATATGCAACAAATGAGCGTTTCCATGAATAAAATTAAAATAACAGTTGTGTAGGATATCATTTGTCACAGCACAGACAGAAAGTGTAACCACATTTAAGTTAGTCATTTTGAGTGTATATCCTGAGTACAGGAGTGTCGAAGGTAGCTGAACAAAATATCAACGTTTTCGTTGTACTTAAACACTTGTAAATGGTGAACATTTTCATTAACATTAAAACATTCATTATCATTAAACTTTACCGTAAATTGACTTTTACTAAGAACTGAAATTCCAAAAATAACCAAAAATATTCACAAAATGTAATGTTATTAATTATTATCAAGTAAGATTAATTTACTGTAAACACGTACCAATTGAAAAACAGGCAAGAGCTGAATTTGGACGTTAACAATAAATAAATAAAATTAATAAGGGCTTTAGCTGAAATTTTCTACTAGAAAATATAAACGAAACTGGCCCGTTTTGGATAGTGCAATAATGATTCGAAATGACAACACCAACTTATTTTACGAACATAAAAAAGCAAGTATTAATAATTTGTCAAGAGAACTAAAAAAACCGTAGTTTTTGTTGAAGACTAATTTAAGTTATTGTGTTTAAAAACAGAAAATCATATTTCTAGTTCGAAACAATGCAAACATCGTCAAGAACGTTTAAATCAAATTAATACTAAATTAATATTTTGTAATTATTATAATCGTCAGGTTATTTATGACTTGCGTAAACCAGTCATGCAAGACCCCCCAATTTATATAAATATTTCTCTTGAACTTGTATAATTACACTGTGTTTGATTTGCTTTAAAGTAACTCTGAGAAGTGATGAAAAAAATCACACGGATACAGAGGTAGTAAGTCAATCTAAAAAAAATTACATAGAACGTTTCTCAGTTCAACAACAAAATACAATTAGTATGTTTCCTCTAGAATTTGTGTTAGTACATTTTTTAAATGGGGAAACTTAAAAAAAAAATTATGATAACTTTTCTTAACATGCCTTTTCTGGCGTGAAAATACATAACGAATTTTCCATTCTCGGTATCACATTACTCAACGTTTTAGAAAAAAAATCATCACTATATTATTTTATTGTGTTATACTTATACCAAAATATGTGTAAATAAAACGGTGAGACATTTAGAGAGGACTGTCAAGTTGCACATTACTAACTGTCTCTTTTTACACAAATATTTGCCAGTGTTTTAAAACTGCCAGGTTTTTCATTTCGATTTAACACACGACAGAACACAACAAAAACTGAATTTATGTAAACAGAGCTTCTGTATTCAGTTTACTTACATTTCGTTTAAATCAAAATTCGAAAACCTTGTCGTAGTTCGAAGGCTTACTTCCAAAGCCACGGAAGCATTTGCCCGCAAAATACAGGAATGCAGGAGTATGCACAAAGTTTAGACTATTTAAAGGAAAGTCTGGAAGGGCAAATTATATATATATATATATATATATATATATATGTGTGTGTGTGTGTGTGTGTGTGTGTGTGTATATATGAGTGTGTGTTGTGTATCTACATAAACTGCCTAAACTACAGAAATTTTTAATTAACGTAATAACCGTTTGTAAGTAACAGATTCTTCAATTTAACTGACAACGTTGTATAAAATATGTATCGTTTTCCTATTATTTTATGGCGTAATAAGCGAGATAAACGTGTGTTACACTCTCCTACGCTTTTTAAAATAATATTAACCAATATTACCTTGTCTTGAAGGACTGAAAAGAACGCATTTTCACCATATTTGTTAGCGAGAAAAAAATATTTAAATATTACTATGGTACTTTAATGGGGAACACACAAATTTAACTTTTAAAAAATATCATTAGCCGTTACTGCATATAATGCAACATTATCTATAGTTGCTTTAATACTTGGTATGGTTAGCAGCGAAATTACGCAATATGGCTCCGTGTATTTTCTTATTTAAATACAATAATACTAAAACAAAATCAACCGATATCGACGTAATTGTATTTTATATAAATAATAAAACAGTTTTTTGTACTAAACTTAATCGATTCATGGCTACTGCATATGTGTCTTACACGTGCAAATATCAAGAGGTTAGACATTTCCCGTCATTAGAGTTACGCGCGAACAGATACGAATTGGATGAAAATAGAACTGTAGCAGGGCTTTTTTTAGTGTTCCCTTTATCCAGGACCGCCGATAATGTTCTTCCAATGCTGTTCCTGCGCAGACATCACTCAAACAAGTTTTCATTTGGTAGCAGACTAAACTTCACTTACCTATGCCTTACAGAGTATAATATGCAATTCAATTGGCCACGAAGTTTTATGTGTTGTCGTTTACGTGTGTTACTTCTTTACAAAGTTGGTCTCTCTACCGTGTAAGCATTCCCCGCGGCAAGTCACGACTATATCAGCCAGCGGGAGACGTCGAACGAGACTATAGTCACTTGGAGCCAAGTCAGCTGTCAGAAAATAACGCGAATTTTGCATGTCTCTAGTAGTTAATTAGTAAACTTGTGTCGGCCGAAACTCTGCACAATGCTAGGCAGCCTTTGCAGATGGCCACCACAATAAGCGGCGTAGGTTTATGTTTTGCTTACAAGCGTGTCAAGGAGACATCATGTGCCAACATACCTTTAATGAGTTGTGATCCTCGTGGCCCGTCACGGGATAGTAACCCGAGACACAGGGTGAAGACGGAGCACACAATAACCTCTGCATTCCAGAGCACACCTGCGAACAAGGGACCCTCAGATCCGCTCTGGGTCTGCCTGGCATCTCGGCTCCAGCGTGTCAAATAATCACCTAAACATTTCTTGGCTCGCGGCGACACGTCGCTGGCCTCCACGCTCCTACCTGTCTGCACAGCCACAAGCACAGCTGAAAGACTGCTTGATGATGCGAAAATAAAGTGTAGCTTTCTGGAGCGTAGTTAACTAGTCTGACGTGTTGACTGAAGGCTGTGTGCCTCGATGGAAGTTTCCACGCATGTTATATGCGAGGACATCCTGCTGGTCTCACAGCAAATTTATCTCTCTGGACTCGCATGCGGGAGAAACCGGGTTCGATCCCCAGCTCCGACCATCCTGATTTCGGTTTTCCATGGTTTCCTGAAATTGCCCCAGGCCGAACACCAGAATCGTTCCTTAAGGTTGTTCAAGTGCGATAAAATCATAAGTTTATATTTTTAAGAAATATCGTTAGTTTTCCAGACGATACTTGTGAGTGTGGTTTCGTCTTATGAAACAATTATAGCTCTCATTGTTTTCTCGTAACGGAGTGTCAAAGTCAAAATGCTTGTTACATTGCCATGAAAATAGTGAAAACCAACTAAACAAAATAATTCACTGTGAACTTACATCCCATGAGCTATGCAATAAAACATTTAAAAAAAAACACAACGTAATATTTTGAATTTAAAAAAATTGCAGAATTACAGAAAAAAGTTGCAAATTCAGAAATTTTTCAAAATACAAAATTAGTTCGCGGAATTTTTTCAAATGTTTTATTATGTAGCCCATTGTATGTTATTTCACTGTGAAATATTTCACGCACGTAAGTCAATTGGTTTTCACTATTTGCATGGCAGCAGAACATGCAAATTTTGACATTGACGCACCGTTATGAGAAAACTACGCCAGCTAAAATTGTTTCGTAAGAGGAAACTGCACTCACAAGTATCGTCTATAAAAACTAACACTATTTCATATAAATATAAAATTATGACTTTATGCACTTGAACACCCTTAACAAATGCTATGGCCGACACCTCATTCAATTCTAGTCATTGAATCCAGTCGTGTATCACTGTATATAATGACATCGCTGTCGACGAGACACTTACCTCACCCTGCAGGCTGTACTGTTCAGGCCTGTGCACAAGTTGTAGTGACGTGAAATATTCCCGTTTTCTTATAGTCACAATCTAGAATTTTAAAGAAATGTATGTTCGTGTCACTTTCATAAATGGTCCTTGACACATATGAACTCATAAGTAGCTAAATGCATGCCCAAACATGTGGTATCACTGTGCCAGCGAACAGCCAATTAGCTGCTGCTGTCAACTTGAGTACATATTTTTGGGGCGACTATATTCGGATGCACAGAATATTTAGGGATACAGAAGTGAAATACCTGGTAGGATCGCGAACTCAGTCACACACGCCAGAAAAATGGCTTCGCTGTCCAGCAACTTGGAGGAAACGTCTACAGTCTATCAGTAGGGACCATTGCTTTTCGCGAAAAGAATTAATTTTGTTTCAGGGCCTTACGTGCACATCTGCAATTCTGATTCACTGCTATTGCAGCGTGTCTATGTGAAGAGCCGTATATTATTTGACTGAGCCTATAACAATAACGTTCCCGCAATACCTCATGTCTGTGATTTTCCGGTAGAATCTCAAGACTCCTGAGAGTTAAAATATCCAATCAGTGACCACGAAGCAGAATCGCAGATGTGCATGCAATGCACCGAAACTATGTGTGGCAAAATTCTTTTCGCCAAAAACAGGGGTCCCTATCTCTATCGGCGTAATGCTGCTGTTGTGTTAACCACGAGACAGACGAATAGGAAAGTTGCCGTAACATGCAGGGCCAAACAAACTCGGGACTGGTAGTCTATCAATAGCCCCGGGCAGCCAATAAGCAGGAAATTTCGCCAGTATCAAATGAGCCGATACGTCATTTCACATCTGTATTACTATTTAGTATGTGCCAGTGGCGAAGATAGGTTGCGCTTTCAAAAGAAGAGGTGCTTCTGACTCGACAACACACCCAGAAGTCGAGAACGAAACTAATACAGGACGAGGCAATCGCCTAAATCGGTGAATCGCCCAAGTTTGATTCTGGAGTAGGGACTATATAAAAACGGTACTTCCTAATTTTCATCCCAACCATCTAGAACTTCGCTCGTTTGAAAGAAAAAAAAACATTAATGAACATATTTAAGTAAAGACAAATTAACGTTTCGAAAAGGCGTCAAAATGTCGCCATGGCAAAACTTTAAAGTCACTGGTCGCTAAAGAGAAAAATTTGTCGCCAAATATTAAAAAAAAAAAAATGGCTGGATGTAGTGACAAAGTCGCTAAGTTGGCAACCCTACCTTGAGCAGCTGGAGTTGACACGCCTGCGAGAAACATCCAATGGGAGAGTTACAAAGACTGGGGTCGTGTTACCGGATAATTCTATCCTCGTCTCTTACACGTTCAAGACAGGAGAGGACACCAGCCACTGTCAGTCTTATGGCTCACTAATAACTCAAGATTTGTGTTTAGTTAGAGCCATGAACTTTTCGCGAAAATAATTTTGCCACAGTTTGTTTCAGTGCCTTACGTGCACGTCTACAGTTCTGATTCATAGTATGTGATTGGATGTTTTAACTGTCACGTGTTTTGAATTTCTGCGTGCAAATAACATGCATGTGGTGTCGCTGTAACCTTACTGAGGTTGGCACAGTCAAATGAGAGACATGTCTTCATCAAACACGCTGCCAATAACCATGAAGCAAAGCTGCAGATGTACACGTAAGGCACTGAAACAAACTGGGGCAAAATTAATTTCGCGAAATGTTCATGGCCCTACGTATAGTCACAGCTTAAGAGTCAGTGGACCTGGCGCGTGAGAAGTGCTGTAGCGTGGTACGTATAGTCGTTTTTCATGTACAGTTGCTAAAAATGTTTCTAATGCGTTTATCTACGAAAAGAAAACACACTTCAAATAAAGTCCCTATGGTTTTAAAAATGCAGTCCGATAATTAAAAACATTATTTCCAAGCTCCTCAAAAGTGCTAAAAATGACTTTTTCACGTTGCTGTACCCGAGAAAATATCTACCGTAATCGTAAAACAAAATCATAGAAACCTGCATTGGACTTTACCACATACTTTACACACATAAAATTATAGGGTCATCGCTTGAAGTCCCGTTGAAAAACAGTTACTACGTAAACACTGCACGCCAGTTTAGTACTCCGCGCCTAGAGGCGATGAGGTGTTTGACGCACGCGTTATATTCGACTTATCGCCTTCCCCGTTTCCATGCCTCGAACGTGAAAAAAAGCTACGGTCCACTAACCGCTTCCTTTGGATTCCATCTGCGCTTCTACTCTGCCACCACACAATATGTATATGAATTCAAAATTGAAATAGCCTTTACGACAGCAAACTCAGTCACGCCAGCAAAATGGCTTCTTTGGGAAGTAACATGGTAGAACCAATCAGCGTAAGACGGCTGCCCTGCTAGCCGGCTGCCAGGCCAATAGGAAACCTGTAGTAACATGCAGGAGCCAAACAGACGCGGGGCTAGTATCAACAGCTTCTGGCAACCAATAAGCGGCGAAGTTCGCCCGCATAAATTGAGCCGCCAGGTCATTTAAAGTCTGTGTTACTGTTCAGTCTGTGACACTTCCGTGCACACAATAACTAGAGATGATGTTTTATCGCGGGAAAAATTAACTGTTCGTTGGGTTTCAACTCACGTCCAGCTTATGAAATGATGACTGACTTTCACTTGTTCGTAGAGCTGTTGCCCCATTTGACTGAGCTAATAAGAATTCCACTATTGTAATATTTTATGCCTATTATTGGTCTGCAGACAGCGACGTCGTGTCAGTGTTTTCAAGGTTATGTTGAAAAAAAAAAATGTTTTGGCGATATATCATCATCTCTAACAATAATCGACATTTTTGACATTGTCATTATTATCACTAGAGACGTGCAAAATTTGCGTTATTTTCTGACAGCTGACTATAGGCTCGTTCGACGTCTCCCGCTGGCCGATATTGTCGTGACTTTGCCGCGGAGAATGCTTACACGGTATAGAGACCAATCTCTGTACAGACGTAACACACGTAAATGACAACACATAAAAGTTCGTGGCCAATTGAATCGCAGATGGTGCTCTGTTATATACAGGAAAGTGAAGTTTAGTCTGCTATCAAATTATAACGCGAATTTTGCACGTCTTTACTTATCACAAGCCAGTCAGTACCATACTTAGAGATGATGGTATATCGCGAAAATGTTTTGTGCCAAGATAGCCTTGAAAACACTGACACAACGTAGCTG
This sequence comes from Medauroidea extradentata, assembly GCA_003012365.1. Taxonomy (NCBI): domain Eukaryota; kingdom Metazoa; phylum Arthropoda; class Insecta; order Phasmatodea; family Phasmatidae; genus Medauroidea; species Medauroidea extradentata. Next base: position 8,142 of record PNEQ01134154.1, read on the forward strand.
TCTGCAGACCAATATCAGACATCCAATACTACAATATCGGGATTCTTATTGGCTCAGTCAAATAGGGCAACAGCTCCACGTACAAGCTAAAGCCAGTAATCTTCTGGTAAGCTTGGCGTGTATTGAAATCCATCAAACAGTAACTTTTCCCGCGATAAACCATCATCTCTAACCATACTGGATAAAGTAAGCACTTTTAACACCCTCCAAAACATAAGTTAAAATTTTCATACATATTTACAACTGGTGAGTGACTACTGGCGTTAAAATTTATTTACGCGTTTACACAAAATGTTCCTCAACTCTTAAAAGTTTCAGCACTAATTTAAGTAATTTAATTATATGTATATTTGTATGGTAAAATATGGTTGCAATTGCGTTATTGGCTTATTATAGTGACGTATCATTGGCTACACTAAGTATGCCACTGCTAACTCACCAGATGTTAAATATTTCTATAATTAGGCCTACTTATACTGGGAGAGTAACTAGTAACTATATATATATATATATATATATATATATATATATATATATATATATATATAAGTAAGATTTACTTTGGTTAGTGAAGTAACGACACTGCAATGTTTGCTCCAGATTTCAGTAAATGTTGAACTATAGGACACTGTGTTATGGAAACCATCACTGATTGCATTCTACTCATGTGAAGTGGTACTTGCATAGCTATATCACAAATTAAATAGAAATAAAGACGTGAAATGACGTTGCGGCTCATTGCGGGCTAACTTTGCCGCTTATTGGCTGCCCGAGGCTGTAGATACCACCTCCGTGTCTGTTTGGCTCCTGCATGATACGGCAGGTTTCTTATTGGCCTGGCTGCCGGCTGTTGGAAATATGGCCTTAGTGCCACTCCGCTTCTGTATATGAGACTGTTCTACTTCGTTGCGGGGGTGAGGTCACCACAGGAACAGGAAGGGGGGGGGGGAAGAAGGGGGGGAGACTGCTCGTCTGTCGGCAGAGAGTTTCCCAACACAGCTGACTCAGTGCTCTGGTGGCGCCAGGCGGAGAGGGTCTCCGTCGACGACCTGGACGTTCGCCAGACACTACAGAGCGAGAGAGAGATACATATACTCCTTGTTCTATGAGAGATACCCTCGAGGCAGCCGCCAGCGTTGGAATGTAGTGCCACGGCCTTCCGAACATCCAGTCTCTCGTCTGGTACACAGCACAGCTTCCCTGGAACCTTGCTTCGTTCCAGCAAGACGTCCAAGGTCGACTAACCTTCAACCAAGGAGCGAAAAACTTTTGCAATTTCGTTTTAGGACAACGTGGTATTCATGCGTACGTAGACTGAAAAAATACTTGTAAATTTACAATACCAATGTGTAGGAACGTTTTTTTTTTTAATAGATATGGTAAAATTACATCTCATACATCAATAGTAGCGGTTCTATACATTTAAGGAAACAGTCAAATATGTACAGATTATAGCAAACTTGTATATTTTAAGGACTAAACATTCGCTCTTGTTGCAGTCAGAATTATGGCAAGTATCCCAAATTGTGTGTGGGGTAAAACCTTCCAAATAGTTAAGGAATTTACAGTGGACGTCCTATCTACGTCTATTACTAGAACGTAATTTATTAGTAGGGACGCAGAAATTTTGCGGGTTCCACAACCAATCGCAAAAGTTTAACAACTAATTTTTTTCTGATGAATTTATGTAATTTTTAAGTCTCTATTTACTAAGCAATCCCGGTAATATTCACCGCCAACTGCAAAACCGGATAAGGATGTAATCCACTTTACAAGGTCTGTAGTAAGACTAAGTATTTGTTGGGGCGGCAGACACATAACAAATCACGCACTCTAAATCGCAATTAGTGGAGATTCACTAATATTTCGGTGATTTTCACAGATTCTGGATGAAACTGTATAAACTTATCAAATGAGCAGAAAACCACTGGTAAATCACCCTAAATATTCTAACTCAGACCTAGAGTGGCCACATTCCAAAAATGAATCAGTAAATATTCACTGATTTCTCGGTGGTTTCTCTCTATTTTAACTAGATTAAACTGATTCATCCAGAATCTGCGAAAACCACTGGAATATTAGTATTAGTGAACATCCACTAATTCTGACATAAAAAGGGCGAACTTGAGGAGATAGGTAGTTGAAGTATAAACTCCAGGTTCATTTTATTCGCGTAATATTTCTTCCACTGCCAATAACAGTCTTCAAAATAAATGGCTTTCACTCCCTTCGCTGATAACTCGTCTCTGTGAAACATTCATTGGTGACCCTATCAATTTATGAAGCAATATTAAAGACAAAGTCGTATTGTAAACACACGTTTTTCAAGATTCTGTGCCAAGATTCTCAAAAACCACCCATTCAGACTGTTGGAGTTTCCTCAGCCTGTACACGTGCCTGAAGACAGGAACAGATCTCAGATCCCGAAACACATCATCTGTGGTTACCGAAGGAAGCATACATACTACATTTCTCATTGTTGTATCGTCTGTGATCACATTATTTTGTCATATTTGTTTGAGTGCCGCGGTGGCCGAATGGTCAGACCATTCGCCTCCCACCATGGCGATTCGCGTTCGATTCTCGGCGGGGTCGGTCCCGGGATTTTCACATGTGGGGATCGTGTAGACGATGTAGTTGGTCGGCGGGTTTTCTCGGGGATCTCCCGTTTCCCCTGCCCCTTAATTCCGACGCTGCTCCATACTCACCTCATGTTGCCCCTCACCAGAGTTAAAGACCTCGATGTTGAGCGCTGATCAAAAAATCTCTAATTTTTATTTTCCTCGTTCATTTTTGTTGACATTTCATATACACTTTTTTCTGTTGCTCTATTTTATTATTATTTTTTTTTTGTGTTGGCATTCTTCATACAACGATCATACTTCCTTCCGGAATCATTTTTCAGTTCACATAGTTCTATTTTTTATTTTTGTTTTCGTGTCGTCTTTACGAACACGACTGTATCCCTTTCCAGAATTGTCTGTGTGTTGAACGTTTGGTTGACAAAAGCTGGATTCTTGGCTTTTATTTTGTTTTACTGTCGAGTTACACTTCAACACGGCAACATTCACTTGCAATGACGTATGTCCACAAAAATGGTTCAGTTTGTAATACTAACCCATTGCGGGAATCATTCGAAACATCACGCCCACTTTCACCATTTAAACGCGCAGGAATAAACGCTTTTTTTTTTTTTTTTTTTTTTTTATTTCGCAGAGGACGTGGTTCATAATTCAACGCTAAAAGCATTAATCTATAACTGAAGGTTTTCATGAAGCCAATTTGCGAAAATTAAACAACAGCAATCCTAGACAATAGCTTTAGCCAACGTTTTAAACAAAATTGTTTACAGTGTTACAAACTTCTGAGGCCCAATCTCTGGAAACTATTTTGTTTAAAACGTGGGCTAAAACTATTGTCTAGGATTACTATTGTTTAACTTTCGCAAATTGGCTTCAAGAAACCAAAAGGTAGGCTATAGGTTAATGATTTTAGCGTTGAATTATGTACCACGCCCTCTTAACCAGCCGCAACACTAAAGCACGTGGTGCAGTTTTCAAGTGATAGAGTGAGATATTTTGGTCAACGCTGAACATCAACGTCGTCAGCGCTGGCGAGAGGTTACATGAGCTGAGCATGGAGCAGCGCCGGAATTATAGGTCGGGGGAAACGGAAGACCCCCGAGAAAACCCGCCGACCAGCGGTATCGTCCGACACGATTCTCACGTGCGAAAATCGAAGAATCGGTTCAGTCGGGAATCAAACCCGGATCGCCTTGGTGGGAGGCGAAAGGTCTGGCCATTCAGCCAACGCGGCCCACTGTGCAGTTTTCGAATTAACCACTACCTGTCGAAACCCTGCACACCGCTTTGTGGTCTGGCAAGGTGGATATAAACTAGGGTATCTTGAGAAAATCCGTCGGCCAACAGCAACAAAAACGCTAAAATTTTGGTGAAGACTGTAATGTGACAAATTGTTTGTAGTAGACGTATTAAAATTAAAAGAAAACTACGTGTAAGATAGTAATTTTGAGAAAGAGTATTGACGCCATAGTTATAGATGATGGTTTATCGCGGGAAAACTTGACTGTTTGCTGGATTTCAATACACGTTCAGCTTACCAGATGATTATTGGCTTTAGTTTGTACTTTGAGCTGTTACCCTATTTGACTGAGCCTATAAGAATCCCGCAGAACTTTATGCATATTATTGGTCTGCAGACAACTATGTTGTGACAGATGTATATAAACGAATTATGTATGCTGCAAGAAACTATAGAGTTTTTAGGCTATTTTGACACAAAATAGTTTCACTATATACCATCATCTCTAGGCAGAATAAATCTATGGGCTGTTCACTATATACTGAGCATTCAGCATAACTTGTCATTAATTAAAAATATGTTTCATTGGGACAATAGGCGTTAAAGTTTGAGAGTGTTGAAATGCTTTCACTGGTTTTTAGTGACATGGACGTTTTCATAGTAAAAGTAGTAAATATGGCTACAAAACTGCTGAAAGAAAACCTTATGCAGTGCTAAGGTTATTTCTACTACAGGTTAGAAAGAAAATATGTTTTCTTATGGGAGAGCTTGGCGCAGGGAAAATTTCTGCCACTAGTTTCGCTTCAATCGCTAAGTGACCAAATAAATATGAAACCATAGTAATACTAAATTTAAGTAAACTTGGAAATTTTATTAGTCATTCAATTTTGTTTTAAAGTGAAAAGAAACCAATTTCGTGTTTTTAATTATCAACTTAACGTAACATAAAATTTAGGAAAGCTCTGATATTGGTCAGTTTGGTGCATTAGCGATACCAGCGCTCAAGTGGCAGAAATTTTCCCTGTGCCAAACTTATAACATTGATCTTTCTAACCTGTAGTAGAATTAACCTTATCAGTGCTCACTTTACCGTGAACGGCCTAAACTGTAGTGTTGTTGTCTATGAGTTCTTACCTTCCTGGTAAAAGTCGGAAGGAAAAGGATTGCCAACCAAAAGGTAACAGCAACTTGGCGTCCAAAAACAAACGCATAATAACTAGGAACCCTTGTTTTCCCGAAAAGAATTTTGTCCCAGTTTGTTTCAGTGCCGTACGTGCACATCTACAGTTTTGCTTCATGGTTATTGGCAGCGTGTCTATGTGAAGAGCCGTATCTCATTTGACTGAGCCAATTACAGTAACGGTCCTGCAACACCACACGTCTGTGATTTGCCGGTAGAATCCCAAGGTTCGAGGGAGTTAAAATATCCAATCACTGACCACGAAGCAGAACTGCAGTTTGTGCACGTAAGGCACTGGAACAAAGTGGGGAAAATTCTTTTCGCGAAAAACCAGGGTCCCTAGTTATATGGCATAGTTCATCACCCGTAGATCAAATAGTTTTCGGTTTGGAACAACAGGGATTTTATTTGGAGTTATGGTTGTCAAAAAACGATAAGCTGGAAATCCAATTCTGTCGTATTTCTGAATTTTCTCGAACGTTCAAGAATGTTGGAGAATATTGCAGAGGTGCTGAAATGTTATAGAATGTTCTAGAAAGATCAAGAATATTTCACATTAGATATATTTTTCTTTAAAATTGTTTGTATTTAAAAGGGCCTTTTTTTCAACTAAGCGTATGATACGTTATTACCTGGGCAACGCCTGGTATTACAGCTAGTACATAGTAAGATATACGTTTACAAGGAAACGACGTTGCCAATAAACAAGATGGCCTTGAGATTTTCTTTATGAAATGGCTACGCGACACTCAACACTGCATAAAATAACAGGGGTATTTTAATATGTCAACCCCGGTTACTTAATTTAAGAAATGTGTTTCAAAATCTATTCTGGACACGTTGACAGAATAGAAAATATGTTCCTTATACACAAAACAAGAGAATGAAACTTAAACTGTAAGTTATATCCATTTTATACTAGTTACAAGCGCCTTGAACATTGCAAGCAAAAAATTAGTTCTATTTATCCTAGATATACCACTGTGTGACGCGCAAATTAACCAAATGTTTTACGGAAAATTACCAACAAGTCTTACCTATTCTTTACATTGAATTTCTATTTAGGAATTAATCTCGCACTGTACGAACTTTATGTGCGCCCGAGAATGATTCTGACAACATTCAATGTATAAGACAAAAGGGGCGGGGGAAGGCGTCTCAAAGAGGCAGAAGGGTGATTCTTAAAAATGTTCTTTTTTAAGGTGATTCTAAAACAGCCATTAATGGCCATTTGAAAATTTTTTGTACCATTTAGAATTTTGAAAATAATTTTGTTTCATTTTTTTTTATTTTACTGTAATTTATAACTTTAGTGTTATTATCAATACTTATATTGATTTGTCAAAAAACTTATGAACAAGTTTAATTAATTATCTTCCGATTTTTTTAGTTAATATATTTATTTATTTATTTATTTTTAATTATTTTTTGGAAAGAAATTGAAAATAGAAACACATAATTTTACGTATTAGGCCTATTTAATATAATTTTGAGTAAAAATTAAAAAAAAAAAAAAATACTTGCGAATGAAGTTGCCTGCAGTAGTTAGTAGGCTACCAAATAAAATAAAAATACAGCCTCCAAGTACGCCATCCATACTGACCCTGCCACATAGGCGGTTATAAACTCGTGCAGACATGTTTATTCCCTGCAGCACTGCACAGACCTAGAAGATAGTGTTCGCACTCGCTTTGTTTACACTCGGCGTATGAGGTTATGCCGAGACCTCGTTTGGGGGGGAAAGCACGCGGAAGGTCGCCCGCGGGACTCGGCCTAGTTTCGCACAGGGAGAGATTTCGCCGTTAATTGCATTAAAACCTGGGCGAAACCTTCCGCTGCTCTCATCCGACCCTAATATTAGAAAGCCTTCATATCGCTTGCCTCTAGGGTCAAACCCGCGCGCTTTCAACGCATCCTTGCGTTGTAAACATTTAAGTAAAAGCAGCCACGTTAAAATTTAGGCAACATTTTTTAACACTACTACAAATGTGTTCCAGTTACTTTACTAGCTTCATGGTTAACCGTACAATTTTAAAATTCTTCTTCAATTTCTACTACATCGCTGATGTACAAATTCTTAGTTTTTAAAACGTAATATTTATTTGAGAGTATAAGTATACAAGAAGTTACCAACATAACCAATAAGCCTACTTTCTTCAATGTGGGTGCAAATTAACCCTGTAAGTTAAAATAGATTACGTAATCCAGGATTATTAATTGATAGTACTGATTAAGACGTGTGATACACGATATATACTAAATATATATCAGCTTGCTACGAAATATCCGAGCAACCAGTTTAATAAATTCGGGAATATTTGTTCTTATATGTCTTTCTAACATAAAGATAAATAAGAATAGCCGACGTTTTAGAATATTACAGATGGCTGAACGAAATATACAAAAGTACAGTCAAGTTCGTATGCAGTACGTAAATACCAAGTTTGAGGGAATCCTGAAAAAATATATCCCATGATATGTATTACTATGCTAAAAAAAAATATAAAGATGACCGTCATTTCGAAAATATGAACACATGATGAACGAAGAACAGAATATTCAAGTCAGCTTTATACGTGTAGTATTGTGTTTACCAAGTTTGGTGAAATTCTGAATAATACTTCCTAAGATATGTAATACTATGCTAAAAATATAAAAATAGTCTCCAATTTTAAAATATACACACATTATGAACTAAATACGCAATATTCAACTCACCTTTGTATATAGTATACGCGTACCGAGTTTATTCTGAATCATATTTCCTAAGATATGTATAACTACGCTAAAAATATAAAAATGGCCGCCATTTTGAAAATATAAATACAGGATGAATGAAATAAACAAAAGATAAGTCGACTTTGTACGTGTACCAAGTTTGATGACATTCTAAAGTACGGTTCCTTTTAGGCCTATGTCTAGAATTACGGAAAAATGTTAAAATATCCGCCATTTTGTAAATATGAACATGGCGTAAACGAAATACAAAAATGTCAAGTCAGATTACAAAGAACTACATGTGTACAAAATTTGAAGAAGTTCGGGCGATTGGTTCAAAAGTTTTTATGGAGGACACACAAACACACACATACACACAAACACACACAGACACACAGGCAGAAAAGTGGTCTCATAAACCTACGTTTTCCTTCAGAAAGTAGGCTAAAAATATTTGCTTGTAGAACCAATTTGGTGTATTTGTGCTTTGATACATTTTCGCTAAATTCTCATCATATCTTAAATGCAATTCGTTAACAATGAGGGGTCGCGGTGGACGAATGCTCAGACCAGTCCTTCGATCAAGGCGATCCGGGTTCGATTCCCGGCGGGATAAATACCTGATTTTCGCATATAAGGATTGTGCCGGACGATGCCATTGGTTGGCGGGTTTTCTCAGGGATCTCCTATTCCCCCCAACCCGTCAACCCGACGCCTCTACATACTCACATCATGCCACTCTTTACCAGCGCTAAAGACCTTGGTTTATGTGGTGACCAAAACTCATTCGTAAGCAGTGATAGAAAAATAGTATACTAATTTAGTGACTAGAAATGCAAATTTAGCTCGAAAATGTTAAGGAACAGGTACATAAAATTTGTTTTACTATCAAACATTTATTATTTATATTCTGAAACTAATATTACGACTTGAAAACAAAAAATGTATGCATCAAGGGTTCAGTGAAGTTCTAAGAGGGTTACGAACCAAGAGCATGAGCTTTGAAGCACTTGACGTTTTATTTTTTCCAAGCGAAACTGCTTAACTTATTCACAATATGTTTATCTACGAAAAGGACACACGATTGACTCTATGTTTGTATAACTTTAAAAATGCAGCACGCTTTAACAGAAACATAATTTTTGGGTCCCTCAAAATGTCTAAAAACGGTCATTTTTAGACTGCTGTAATTCCTAAAATACATCTCGGATTCATTAACTTCAATACTAGAAGCGCATGTACTACATATTTTCCAGAAGAATAAATTGCAAGGTCGCTACTCAAAAGCCCATAGCAAAAGGAGTGAAATGAAAACTTTACTCACCGGTAAAGACGGTTTTCAACGAGTGTAGCAATCTGAACATTATCGTTCCACTATATCCGGGTATCAAACACGAAAAATTGCATCAGGTTGAGCTTCCTTCACTCAGGCTTAAGTTAAACGTTGTCATACATCTGTGCCTAAATAGCCACCATACGTTAAACGTGTGACACTGTAAAATTGTAACAGAACCCAATCAAAATATTCCAATGAACTCCTCCCCGGACTTTATAAATTTTAGACTTACTCACTAATTAAGATTTTACAGAGTTATATCATTTACGTTATTGATGCTTTATTATGACATTAGCTAGTAAATTATAGTAAACATTTACCGCAACAATTATATCTCGTCGGTTGAGATGTTGTTTATACTTTAAACTTAAACTTTAAAATATAACACCATAAAAACTAATTTATAATTTGTTTATTGTTGCAGATTTAACCAACAAGAATATAAATGACCAAAGATTGTGACGAAACTGATTCGCAAAGAATAAAAAAAAAACTTTGTTATCAGAATCTACTTTAAACAGGAATACTTTCAATAGATTAATTTTGATAGTTTCAATCGATAAGACTGAAGTATTATCTTAAAATTGCAGCTTTACTTGTAACTAAAGAATAACTTTAAGCATAACGAACAAAACGAGATATTTTAAAGGCCTGCATTTTGCTAACCTAAATGTTAGCCTACTGTTGTAAATTTAATGAGTTCAGTGGATAAAAAAATTTCAGAAGAGTGTTATGTTAATGAATTTATGTTCCATGAACTGGCACAGTACGAACCGGATAAGGAGTTAAAGCTTAGAACCAAATTCATGCCGACACATTTAGTGAAGATTAGCAAAATTTTCTTAAGTGTACTGCTAGAACAAAAAAAAATTGTATATGTGGGTGTGTTATTTTTACTTTGGCCTCATGTGTAAGTTAGAAGTTAATTAATACCTTGAGAAGAGAAGAAAATATCACTAAAGCTAAAAAATAAGTTTAGTCAAAATGTAGACTATACCTTCCTTTTCTTACGAAAATTAGGGTTCAGAAAATAGTCATACCAACATAGTTTAAAACTCTTACAATATATGATAGTAGCTCATGGCCTAGCAGGGTTTTTAAGGCGCGGAGGTCGATCTAAACTATTAATTGAAATTAAAACCACTATAACTAATTAACTACTTAAAACTTCCTCTCCAGATACTGAATATTTATTAAGATTTAAATTGTATCTGTCATTTTATGCATAGTCATACAAATTTCTCTACAAAAATAATTCACCTCTTACACAGCGCTAGTATTTACATTCGCGCCTTTCCAGAATCTAAACCGTCTTTCCTTACGACGCTAGTCCACATGTCCTTCAAATTTTGTATTTGCACGACATAGTGTTTTTTAATACGCATTAATTTATTGGTGACCATATTTTCCTCTGCAAAAAATTTTTTTAGCTCTAATAGTAATTCCATAGCGGCATGTCAAAGTCAGGATTTGCAAGTTACGGTAACACAGGCATAATAAAACACATGTGACTTATTGGAATGAAGTAAATTGCACTGAAATTATGTATTAAGAAAAACATGCTTAAATATTTAAAACCACCCAACATTGACAATACTGTATTCTTTAAAAATAACGTCATGTATAGCAATTTTTTAAAAAAGAAAAAAAAACTTTATTATGTGTCTTTAAATATTTGAGCATATAGCCCATAATATCTTATTTCAGTGTAAATTACTTCATTTTATTAAAACACTTAGTTTTTGTTATTTCTATGATCCGTAAATATGCAAATTCTGACTTTGACATGTCGCTATGGGAAAACTATAAGAGCTAAACATTTTATACAAGTGGAAAATGTAATCACAAGTAACTTCTATAAAACGAATATAGTGTCGTACAAATGTAAAATTATTAATTTTTGACACGTGAACGCCCTTAAGGTGGCTGCATAGTTGGACGAAGTTAGCGCTTTCGAGGTCTCTACATACAAGTCACTGAAATGACGGTCAAACTTCTCGTCGATAATTCGCCTCTGTGAGATATTCAGTGGTGACCTCATCATTCTGTGACGTACTATTAAAAATTAATGTATTGTATGCTCCTACACCATTTAAAAGATTCCAACCACAAATTTTTCACGCCAAGAAATGACCGATAAAACACCCATTTTCGTCCGTTAAAGAAAGTATTCTTAAATGAGTAGTGGTGAACTTTAAATTGGTATACGTAACGTTCGTTGGATGCTATTCCTAAGCAGACGTCGCTCATGCGTGTTGAACAGTTTTCGAATAATGTTGTAACGGCCAACACTCTGGACACCGTTTAATGGCCTGTTAGGCGGACACCTTAAGGGTGTTCGCATGGTAAAAAATCATAGTAGTATATTTGCACGACAGAGAGTTCGTTTTATAGACGTAGCTTTCCAACTTGTAAACATTTTTTAGCTCTCATAGTTTTCCGATAGCGGTATGTCAAAGTCAGAATATGCAAGTTATGGGAACATAGGAATATCGAAAACCAAGTGACTTATTCGAGCGAAATAATTTACACTGAAATCGTATATTATGGGCCATATGCTAAAAAATTTTAAAACACACAATGAAATTTCATTGTACTTTAAAAAAATTTGAAAATGATGACAATTTACTTACTTTATGGCAATTTTTAATATGTCAAAATTACTATGTTGTGTGCTTTTAATTAATAAAGCATATAGCCCATTAAATATTATTTCATCCGTGTAAGGCACTTGGTTTTCGTTATTCCTATGATCCCGTAACTTGCAAATTCTGACTTTGACATGCCTCTGTGGGAAAACTATGAGAGTTAAAAAAAACTTGTACAAGTGGGAAATGTAGTCACCAGTAACGTATATAAAACGAACGCTGTGTCGTGCAAATATAACATACACGTACGCTACACTTGCGTTCGGGTTTTTTGACCGCAACTAGAGTTTTGCAGAACGTAATTTCTATTTCTGTACTTAGAACTCAGAGCTCCTAATTTCGAGGAATTATACCCTGTGTATTGGGGCTACTTCTGGAAAGTGCATCCAACGACCAGGCGAAGACAAACACCGAACACATATCGTGAATTTTCTGAATGTCAACAGCTTCTCGTCTATGGTTCGATTTTTTTTTCTTGCATTCTCCAACTGCACGAGGGCGTCATGCCAGAAGGGCATATCAACCGCATGTTGTATATAGCTGATACGCCCTTCTGGCATGACGCCCTCGATATGTATTTACCTACTCTCCTCTTCTCGGCCAGACACTGAAATACCGCAAAAGAGTCGCTGCTACACTGAAAAAAAGAGTATAGTTGCAGGTACCATAATTTTGTTAAAATAGGGACAGCAAAACAGTTTGCTTGTTGGTTCTATGTGAACTGTTCCTTCAGCAATACGTTTTGTAGAAGAAACAAAGTCTCGTTGTTTTTACAAACCAGATGGTAACTTCTACAAAACAGATTGTTGAAGGAACTGTCCAGAGTAGTACCGACAACCAAACTGTTTTGTTGTCCCTATTTTAACAAAAGTATGGTACCTGCAACTATACTTTTTTTTCAGTGTATGAGACAGACAAAAAGGTCTATGGGAGGATGTGGATGAAAAGGAAAGGACGAAAATGGCACAATTTGCGTTGTCTTCGGTACACCTTCCAGCTTAGCTTGTAACTTAACGAAACGCTATATAATAATACCGGAAAGCTGTATCGTGATAACAACAGCTAGAAAGCGATAAAAGATCTTGCACAATGAAGTGTAACCAAATACAAGAAACTCCGAGAGCGACCAATGCTTTCTAACGGTGAACGCGACGCGCACACCATCTACCGGCGTTGAACTGATGAACCCTCTCAGTTCTGTAGTGAAAACATTCTTTCCTGTTTAAGCGATCGTTGATTCGTCTCATGCAATTCCAGTTTTACGCGAAACCTCATATATTATTCCTACTGCGGTTATCTGCGAACAGAAAATACACTGTAAGATACACTCCAACTTTTCGAAAATTTAGCACGTTTGTTAGAGAACAGATTTATTTGGTCCACTGCAACTCCAAACATGCTATCTGAATTTAAAGAAAAACGAGATGCGTTCGCCATACTGTCCAAAAATAAAATTGTAGAATCACCGCTTTAAGTCCCATTAGGACAATGCCATTCGAAAACCTTGCACGCCAGTTTAGCTCCACAGAGGCGATATGTTTCTAGTCAAGCCTGGTACTTTGGCTCTTATCGCTCCGCTGTTCCCACACATCAGACGCGGAAATTTGAAACTGGTACACAATGCTCTTAATATAAACAGTCGAATGAAAATTGAAGTTATCTGTAAGGTAGAGGTGATGAAACAATCGGGAGTACTCGCAGAAATTCACAAGATGTCCGGCATTAATTTACACATTCACGTGTAGATCTTGTGCTGGAATTCTCTTGTTTTGCAAAATGGAAGTCAGTTGGAAGAATGAAGGGTAGGTAGGTGGACTTTACGTCTCGTCGACAGCGAGGTCACTAGAAATGGAGTACATAACTTGCTACAATGACAAGAGTTGGGAGAGGAGTCGACAATGGCCCTTGTTAAGGGCGCGATTCACCTCAGTTTTCAACGTCTTCATTTATTTTTAAATTTGTACAACATATTTCTTCCCTTATTTTAGACATAAATTGTGAAAAAATCTTCCTCTTAGGAAATTTTTCATCTCTCGTAGTTTTTGCGTAATGAGTTGAAAACGTCAAAATTTGGACTTTACGGTTTTAAGTACGCCACTAAAACAAACTGACATACTAAACCGACAAAATTCACAGTGTATAACAATATTACAGGCTAGGATTTGACATATATAAAAACAAAAATAAAATGATTTCGTATTTAATAAAAAATGCTGAATTTTGAAATGAAAATTAAAAAAAAAAAACATCAACAATATTTTAGAAATACAATAAATATATATATATATATATATGTATATATATATATATATATATATATATATATATATATATATATATATATATATATATATTGTTTTTACACATGTCAAATCATAGTCTACAACATTGTTATATAGTGTGCATTTTTTTTTGGTTTGGTATGTCAGTTGGTTTTAGTGGCGTACTTAAAACAGTTAAGTCCAAATATTGAAGTTTACGGCTCATTACGCAAAAGATAAGAGAGATACAAAAATTTCCTAGGAGGAAGATTTAATCACAATTTGTGTATAAAATAAGAATTAAAATATCTGGTACAAATTTAAAAATAAAAAAAGACGTTGAAAACTGAGATGAACCCTGCCCTAAAGGAAATATCCCAGCATTCGCCTGGAGCGATTTTTCGTTTTTTTTTCGGATCGTCTGCCTTGATTATTGACCAACTAAGTTTTATTCTTAATAATCACGTTTCTTATAAAGAACAAAAATTACATACATATTTTTTAAAATATTTACGTAAGCATCACTCTGACGCGAACAACACCTCAATATCGCTACTGGTTAGATAGATATCGTGGGTTGATGGAAAACAAATTATGTGCTTTTTCACCGTTTTGGGTGTCGAATTTCAAAATATTTTAAATTTACATCTTAGACATTCGTATAAGTATCCAACTAAAGTGTAAATCACATCGCTAGCCCGTTCAGTCCAATCAAAATCGATCATTCACTAAGAAAACACATGTCACCCCTGTACAGTATTGAGAAATCGAATTTCGAAAAATCTGAAAACCGTTTTGCGATAATTTCTATAATCATCATCCTGAAGCAAAAATTAATTGTATATCTCGACGGGTTCGATAGATATCGAGGATTTATCTAAAACAAGTTCAAGGTCTTTTCACCACTTAAGAGAGTAAATTTCGAAAAACTCTTGAATCACGTTTTAGAATACTTTATTGGTATCTCGTGGACGTAAAAAACACAACATTAGCCCACTGCGTCCAAGATATATCGACGATTAATTGAAAACGCTTTTCACCACTTTTCACCCCTTTTCACGTCCTTGGGTGGCAAATTTCGAAAATTTCTGAAATTACTTTTTAGGTATTTGAGTAAGCATCAATCATAAACAAAAATTACGTCGCTATATAAAAAATTATGGGATCGATATATATCGAATGTGAATCCAAAACTCATATTACCCCTTTTTTAACCAGTTTAGGACCGAATTCAGAAAATATAGTTTTAATGGTACTTGGGATATTTTCAAAAGCACCAATTTAAAGCAAAGAGCACTTCGATATCTCGATTGATTTGATAGATATGGAAGGATAATCGAAATCACATTTCACGTGTTTTCACCCGTTTAAATAAAGAATTTCGAAACGTCTTCTAGTCCGGTCATAGACATTTGTAAACGTATCCAATTAAAGTTAAAATCACGATGATAGCCAATTGTGTTTCAAAGATATAGACGATTCATTAAAAAACACATTTTGCCCTTTTTTACTGTCTGGGGGTCGAATTAAAAAAAAACTTAAATTACTTTTTGGGTATTTACGTAAGCAATATTTTGAAGTGAATATCAACTCTCTATCCCGAAGGGTTCGATAGATAACGATAGTTGATTGGAAACACATTTAAGGTCTTTTCAACCCCTTAAATGTTGAACTTCGAAAAATCCTTAAATTGTCTAATATACATTTTTACGAGTGTCCTATTAAAGTAAAAATCACGATGATTGGCCGTCGGGTTTGAGCTCTATCGACGTTTCTTCGGAAACACATTTCACCTCTTTTCACCCCCTTAGAGGTCGAATTTCAAAAAATCCCTTCTTAGTGCTCGCCTACGACCTGAAGGGAACCCCCACAAAAAATTTCACGATTCTAGGTCCAGTGGTTTGGGCTGCAGTTTGATATGTCAGTCAGTCAGTCAGTCAATCAGTCAATCAGTCAGCTTTCATTTTTGTATATAGAGATTAAGTCGCCTAGTTAAATTGCTTAGAAGTCTGACGATTTAAATAAGTGCTAAAGCTCCTACTTCTGAGCACTTTGTTCCTTCTGCAAAACAAATTGTAATTTTAAGAGAACAGCTACAAAAATACTTATATTTCTCATACATCAATTGGGAACTGTAGCAAATCACCTACTAACAAAATATTCTGTAGATTTACTACGGTTTTGATTGTTAACAAAACACTTCTCTTTCGACTAAAGTAATAATTATCTTGTAAGTTTAACCATTATTTGTAGAGTAACTAACATTTATTTACATAGCAGGTATTCAAATCATTATGTAAATACAAAAATTATTGTAAAATTGAACAGAACTATTATGGTGACTTGGACTTTCATCGAGTGCTCTGTAATTGACATTAATTATATTCGTTCTCATAGGCATAACAGTTTATTTTACCCCATTAAAATATTTTCGAGTGTCCTTATCATGGCAGGTAGGAACATATTTTAAACTGTGTTATAGAAGCCCGTTTTGTACAAGCAGAAATACTTTATACGATAATTTTCACAGAGATGTTTTCGAAGCGTTTGAGCAGATCATTAATTTGTAAATAACGTTAGCCCCACTAACGATATACGTATATAACGCTATTATATATTATATATAATATAATATGTTATTTATATATATTATATATAAGTATACAGTTCGTGGCGCTAAAGTTATTATATATTATATGTTAATTTATATATATATATATGTATATGTATACACACATGAGTGTGTGTGTGTATTGTTTTTCAGTACTGAAAGGACAATTTGACCCAATTTTATCCTACAGTTTGTAGTCTGATAATTATAATATTTTAACAACAAAAACATTTTATGCTGTACATTTTCGGTACTGCACGGCTACTCTGCAGTTATCCATTTACCACCTAACTCTTTCCAATCTCAAATCTCATAACGTGCCAGTTCGTAACTATTCCCACCAGATTAATTTATTTTATGTAAAAATTACAAAATACCTTCAGATCTGTAGTAAAATTAACAGATAAATGACAGTGCTTGATTCAATAAATATGGCTATTGTTTTACTTTAAAAAGTGGTTGAAAGGTACACAAAAATTTGGGAAAACATCCCCATTACAATTGTTAACAAACAAATGTAGAACGCGCGATAAAAGCAGAAACATTGCATTGTGATAACTGATACATTCTAATAAAACACGTTAATGGCCCCAATGTTGTGAAATGGGTGATAAAGTAAATAGCAAAAATCTTAGCTGGCGTATTCTCGAATCTGACAACACAGTTTAAGAAATAGTTTTGCAAATGTATTTAAAAATAAAATGTAAGCAATTAACTTGAACGTGGTACGGGAATTGTACAGTACAATACTGTACGATTCTCATACAAAGTTGGTATTTTCCCTGTAGGTGCCACTACTTTGTGTAACTGAATGGAATACGTCCAAAAATACATGGGAAATTGGTTCCCTACATTCTTACCACGTCTATACACACGTGTGGTACAGGTCCAAACAATTTCGTACAGTGCAGCTTGACAACAAAGAACTGAGCGTGTCTCTCGCAGCAGTAGCGCAGAAGGCATGGCTGCCCCGCTAGTACTGCAGCTCTTTATTTTCGCCAGACGCGACAGCTGTGTTTGCGCGGAATCCATTTGCGCGGCTAGTCCATGCCGTGGGAACAGCGGTGTTTTTTTTTCTGCTATTAGCAGACCTGGAGGAGTAAGCGCGCCCAACCACCCACACACTCACGAGCAGGAATTTGGGACACGTGACGCAAGGACAAAGCGCCTAGGATAACGGGTCGTCTGAAGTAAACCGTGGGAGCCGGATTACATAGGTCTGCCAGGCCAGGGTTGTTTCATATTCCGAAACTGAGTTAAGGCCATTAAACACGATCAAATATTTAATGAATTCATTTTATTGAACAGCACGACGATTCCAGAAATTTTATTCAATAAAATTGAAGGAACCACTTGGTAAGTTACCACACATTTCATAAACAAATGAGGCACAAAACAAATAATGCACCTATTTTATAATTATCTGCTAACCCTGCACGACAGAAAAAAACACTTGGTTTAACCAATACGACATTTCTTACTATTTTTTTGTATGTAGTATTCAAAATAAATAAAGCTTGCAGTTATTTTTAATATTGCTTATTTCACATGCTGAATTCAATAAATATTTTATTTGGATTAATGATGTTAGAAAAACCTTTTTCCTATTCTTAAATATTTAGATTCAAGAAAATTGTATTGGCATGTTGTCAGTAACACAAACATTCCTATTACAGGTATCACAATAATATTCATTAATTTCACACATAAATATTGCAGATATAGCGTATATGCGAGAAAAGCAAAGATAATGTAAGTTACTAAAATGTTGTTCTTATAGAACTAAACGAATACTCTGTATTGACGTTCCACATTCATTTCAGTTATTAATTACGCTTTTTTTTTTAGTTTATAAGTTGGGCACTTAGAATGTGAGGCCCCAAAGCAAATTCCCTCCTTGAACCTTCTCTCCCCACCCCATAGACATGACCCTGTGTACTAGCTCTTTTATTCATACTTATATAACTGAAATATTATACTGTGTTACTTTTCACACATATCACGCCTACATGTACGCTTATATTCTGAATAAGAGGTTCGTATTATTGTCCAAAGGTTAGTTTTCAACCACATCTGTTATTTACAGTATTTACAGCGACTATTGCAAAGTAGGACAAGAGACTAAACGCTAGTGACCCTATCACTTAATTTTACACTGTAAATCTTTATTAATTATGATTTTATGAGTTTGGTAAACTTGTACTGCGAAGTTCGAAAATTGTTTTTGATTAAATACCACATACTACACTAGCGTCTTAACAAAACAATTTAACTTTGTTAATTTAATGTATTAAATATTTAAACCGAAAATAGGTCATAAAAATTAATAGGTAAAAATAGGAAGGTTGCATTTGAAAGTTAATATGTGTATATTTTCTTTAATGGAAGAAATTCTTAATTCAAAATTAATTTTTATGTTTTATTAAGTTCATAGCGGATGTGCAGGCTTGCCGTAATGTAAAATTTTTCAACTTTTTTTATATTGTATTACATATATTTTTATTGCATTTAAGGCAGCTGCGTTACATTATATTCGGTGGGGCTTAGTACCTGTCGAATCTACATAAACGGCTAGCTTTTAGATCAACTCTGTCAGACTCACATTGGTATAAGATCATTTAACGCGATTTTTAATATCCCGAAAACTGAGAAAATAACTATGAACTTATCAGAAACACTTGATAACATTATCTCCCAAATTTTTTCTGGGGTTTTTGTCTTAGTAGCAATGTTCTTCTCTCCTTAATACAGAAAATAGCTTCCATCCGAAAGCGATGTCATTAAAGTGTCTGAACACTACAGAATATATTTTAGATATCTTGTTCACGCCACAGTTCTCAGGTAAGTTTCGGGCTTAAAACCTAAGTGAAATAAATATAGTGTGAAGAGAGTAGAACCTTATAAATACAGATTTATTACTGGGTCTACGTATACATCTGCGTACCCCATAGGATGACGTGGCATGAGGCCCTGCGATTGAAAAGCGCTGGAATGTGGAAGTGGAGAAAACGGGAGACCTTCGAGAAAACCCGCCGGCCAGTGACATCGTCCGACATGATTCCCACATGCGAAAATGCGGAAACCAGCCCCACCGGGATCGAACTCGGATCGTGTTGGTGGGGAGCGAGCGTTCTGACCACTCAGCCACCGTGGAATATATACAGACCTGAATGAAACACGGCTTAAGAGTGAAATAACGTCGCCATCTTACATTTTTTTATTTTGTGCCATAACTTTTCTGTTGGGTAAATTTGCGGAACTTTAACCTTACTGTAGAGTAGAGTGAGTGAAAGATTTTGATCAGCTCGCCCCCCCCCCCCCCTGACAGAGCAGATTGCATGTGGATTGAATACTAGACATACATTGTTGTTTGTCGTTACTGTTTCTACATTACTAATTACAGTTTGAAAAAAAAATATTCTTATTACTTTCTTAACTGCAATTAGACATGTAACAACAGCAAAAGCAAACGAAGATTCATGATGTCTAAAATTCAATCAATATATACTATACTAGGCAGATAAGTAAAAGTTCCTTAAATTTACCCAAAGGGAAAGTAAATGCACGAAATTCAAAAGTTCAAGATGGCGACGTACTCTAAATGCTTTCTTGTATACAGTGACGTGCCTAAAATCTTTCTGAAAGCAAATATTCAACATATTGTGGCCGCTAACTAGCACCAAACCGTTCAAACTCAAGAAAATGTTAATTTGATTTGTACGTTTCTCTGCTGCCTTCAGTGGTATCACTTAAAAAAATTATATATATTTACAATGTTAATATTAGACACTCTTCAGTGCACAACAGCAAATGTAAATGCGTTAGTCAAAGCTTATGGTATTTTTTTACTCAATAAAGGAACAACATTTATTTTCCCGCTTCCTTAGTCATTGAGAATAAAATGAACTTTTCCCAGCAATGTGGTTTCGGCAAATAGGTCTACAAAGTGTTTTCCACTTGAAACCACGATGCGAAAAAATCTTGACTTCAAACAACTTCCGCCGTAGAACATTTTGTACTAGGTTTGCGTTTTCGTATTGAATATAAGACCTCTGTAGCAGATGGCGTGCATTTGATTGATTCTCCCTGGAAAATTCCCAAGACCCGCTCAAACAAGTGCTATTTTTTCTGGCGTTCAAAGTAACTGTCTACTGCAATTAACGTTTCCGGCTAAAACTGTCGTCCTCCAAAAATGTGAGGATTTTATGATTGGTTAATTGTAGTCAAACGATTATCTGAACAACCCGCGTGCCTTGTGTAACACAGTTTCACTAAGAATTCAGGACATTGTGTATCCGGGCCTCGAAAACTGTTCGACGTATTTTAAATTCCGTGAATTTATTAACAACATTTAAGAATACTTTCTTGTCTTAACTGGCACGCGGTTTGCGCAGTGGCTAGAACACTCGCCTCCCGCCATGGCGATTCGGGTTTGTTTCCCGGCGGGGTCGGCCCCCGAATTTTCGCACGTGGCAACCGTGCCGGACGATGCCGCTGGCCGGGGGGTTTTCTCCGAGATCTCCCGTTCTCCCCTGCCCATTAATTCCGTCACTGCTCCATACTCACATAATATCACCCCTCACCAGCGCTAAAGAACTAGATGTTAAGTGCTGACCAAAATCTCTTCAATCAAGCTTGTCATAATATAAGATTCCGTATTTAGTCTTAATTTAAATTTCCATTATCATAATTTAGCAGGAATTTTTATATATCCGACAAATTTGTGGGAGATTTCTGAAACATTATACTTGTCTCAATTAAATAAGACTCAGGGAAATAAATAAGAACAACTTGTAAAATTTCTAAAAAAAATTCTTATATATATCTGTGTGTGTGGTGTGTGTGTGTGCGTGTGTGTGGGCTGCAGCAAGGCAGTTCACTTGTAGCTGGTGTACTTGGTGACTGCATTGGTTCCCTCGCTCGCTGACAGCGTGCTTGGCCATGGTTCCCTGGGCAGAAGAAGCCTGACGGTCGTCTGTATCTCGCGGCTGGTGATGGTGGAGCGCTTGTTGTAGTGCGCGAGGCGGCAGGCCTGCGCTGCGATGAGCTCGAAAATGTCGTTCACGAAGCTGTTCATGATGCTCATGATTTTAGACGATATTCTAGTGTTTTGGTGAACCTGCTTCAGAACTTTGTGCATGTAGATTGCGTAGCTCTCCTTAATCTTACGCTTCTACTTCTTGTCGCCCTTAGAAATGTTTTTGTGGGCCTTGCCCGCTTTCTTGGCTGCTTTACCGCTAGTCTTGTGGGGCATTATATATATATATATATATATATATATATATATATATATATATATATGTGTGTGTGTGTGTGTGTGTGTGGTTGTAAGCAATCCATTCCTTGGTAGGATACTTGAAAGCGAAAAAGATTAGTACAAACATGTTGTCGGGTACTTTAAGCAGCGTTTCGCTGTTATGTAATGAGCCTAAGTTGTATTGGAGTTCTCTACGAATGTAACACTGTGAATGACCATGGCTATGATGTATGTCAACAGCAAACTGTAATATTAAGTGCTGAATGACAGATTGAAATCTGCGCGCTGACCTCCTGGGCTGGTACACCACAAGCAGAAGCCTACCTCTGTGGTTTGCCATTGGACCATTACATCAAGAACGACATTCATCTAGGAAACTAATGCTGCGATGACAGGCCTCTTTCATGGTTCGTGTTACTTTCTCTCAAGGATGCCCTGTCTGGAGGTCTTTTCAAGTATTCATCAAGAAGTCTGTTGAAAAATTATTGCTACTCGAAGTAAAATATGCACGACTACACATCAAGCTAGTCAAAGGTTCCCCCCCCCCTCCCGCCGTGTAAGGTTGTGTAATAGGGATACCTTGCGTCCGTATTTAGACAGACCCGTATTAGTTTTCGTATCCTGCCTTCATGGAATCTCCTTAGTTTTACGAGATCAGTCTTATATATAAACACACACAATACTAGCAGAACCCGCAGACGTTATTCTGCCAGTGTATTTATAAAAATGGATGTTGGTAAAATTTCGAACCCTACCACCCCCCTACGTCAGCCATATATATATATATATATATATATATATATATATATATACCCTAAAGAGAAGCTAGGTACATAGGTTGATGAGCTGCAGTGCCATCTAGTGGCGAGCTAGAGTAAAGTGTTTAGCATAAAAACCTCCATTAGAAAATAAATTCACGTGCCACGTTTCATGGTGATCGGTCAAACGGTGTCGGAGTTAATTGATCTCATACATACAGATAAACCAACATCCATTTATATAAATAAATACATGTATACATAGCTTGTCTTGCTCTCTGTAAATTTAGAATTGGTACAAAAGGGCTGTACTACTCCGGTAGTCACGTTTTTAACAAACTGCCAAAACCTTTACAAGAACTGTTTTTCTCATCTCCTAAGCCCTTCAAAAACCGAAGGACTTTTTTTTTTGCCAAACAGGCATTTTACTACGTAGAAGTGTACTTAGATCATAAACATTAAATCACATACGTACTTACATAACGTAGTGCATATTCCGTAAATCTCTCGCTTTTACTTTTTGTTTCAGACTAACATTTAAAAAAAAAACTCATTCACATGCTCTCTGTAAATTTAGAATTGGTGCAAAAGGGCTGTACTACTCCGGTAGTCACGTTTTTAACAAACTGCCAAAACCTTTACTAGAACAGTTTTTCTCATCTCCTAAGCCCTTCAAAAACCGAAGGACTGGAAAAATGTTTCATTTTGTTACCAATGCATTGAATTATGTATGCATTTTATAGTGATGTATCAAATCAGAAAATTAGTAAGCTAATTAAGTATAATACATTCGTGGTCACATAAAGAAACCTTTACATATTATTTAAACTAGTCGTAGTTGCGTATTTATAAAATACGGCAATGAATGAATGAATTATGATCACTATAGCGTTATACTACATAATTCATGTGATTTGTCCAATATCTTTGCAGGTCAGACCTCTCGCCTCCCACCAAGGCGATCCGGGTTCGATTCCCGGCGGGGTTGGTCCCCGGGTATTCGCATGTGGTAATCGTGCCGGAAGATGCCGCTAGTCGGCGGGTTTTGTCGGGGATCTCCCGTTTCCCCGCCCTTTTATTCCGACGCTGCTCAATACTCACTACATGTCACCCCTCTCGATGTTGAATGCTGACCAAAATATCTTACTCCAATATCTCTGCGTTACTATGTACGGGAAAACGATCATAGGGATGCAATAAAACAAGCAAACAAAACAATCTAAGTTATCAGCGAGAAGACAGCACGCTAGTTCAGTGACTAGAGCCTAGAGGCGTGATGTGTGAACTGTGTGACTCTAGGTTTAACCGCATGTCTTACACTCGGGCGCGCAAAATACGTTCACCCAGTCTGCCGCCTTAAATTTTTCCGTGATCAATTCTACATACTACATACTGGTAGAATATTATCATATTACAAGACCAGGCTGCTTACCTTCCATTTACTGGTTCTCTAAACCACTGGTTCCGTCTTTGAGAGAAGTCATTGCCTAACGGATACACACACACACACACACACACATATATATATATATATATATATATATATATATATATATATATACATATACACACACACACACACAAAATTTTATTGGGCTTTACATCTTGTTGACAGCGAGGTCACAAGAGATGGTTACAATACAACTATACGCAATGCTATGAGATGGGGAAGGAAGCGTCATGGCTTTTGTTAAGGGCATGTATCTTAGTTTTTTTTTCTGACTGGCGCCAATAACTCGTATATTTTTTAACCGAAAGCTTTAAAAAAATATGAGACATTGTGCAGTCACACGACGCACAATACGGTGGATGCGTTTTTTTTTTTTTTTAAATAATGTACCATTCGGCAGCAAAAAAAATATTTTGCTTCATTTTGGCTTATTTTCACGACAATAATCGTGGAACTTTGGGTGACGAAACCTGAAAAACCTTTCACTACATTGCTAAAAAAAACTCAGCTACAAATCATGACATATTACTGTTAAAACTGTGGAGCAAAACTTTGATATGCGTATTAGGTAGCAATAAAAAAATATTTTCGAAATCACTGCAAAACTAAGCAACAAGCCCTTAAGGAGTTAAGTCAGCATTAGCCTAAGGGATTAAAAAAACATATAAAACCAAAATCAGGATTGCCGTAGCTGGAAACAAACCCAGGTCCTTCCGAATTTCGAACTCGTGTTACGGTTGCGCCACATTACATTTATTAATTTTTTGAACGTTTATTTTAAATGACGACGATATTGCAATGACCCAGTTTTTGTGACCAATTTTAACGAATGCAAATTTGCACACAGCCGGACCTGGGATTCGAACCCAGTACCGTACCATAAACCGATGCCCAGCCAACTACGTAACGGAGACTGGAGCTTCGCTCGGCGTGAACGGCAATGTAGTGTGTTACGTGCTTTTAATTATTTTCTACAAGCTACACACTGTGTTCCCATTACGTTCATAGTCTGAAAGAACATGCACTTTAAATAATGCTTTTAATTTTTTCAAAGTGTGGCACAGTTTTTGGGCTCCCTCAAAAAATTTCTATCAGCGTTTCTTGAAACCAAATAATTGTTAACAGCGATTTTTTTGGGGAAAGGCGGGGGGTAAATTGACAAGGTGCGTTTCCACGTTTTCTAAGCACATTGTTTGCCTATTATATTCGTTTTCCCACTTAACGAAAGTGTCCTCTCCGTTTTCAGTGGCAAATATTGACCTCAGTAGACAACATTAGAAACAATTAACTGTAAATTTACGGTTTGAAATTGATTTTTTTAATACTTTACTTGAACAATATTTTACAGATAACACTTGCGTGCAGAGTTCTTTCACGCCTTGCGAAAGTTAGCAGAAAATATAACAACGATAAAATGGTATATTTTTAGCTTTGTAAGCTGTTATAATTCACAAATACCATTTTTATTTAAAATTAATAATATTTACATTGTTGGAAATATTTCTAAGGACTTCAGTTTCTTGTCAAATATGTTTTTGAACATATGTTTGCTTTTCGCATGGCACGTGAAAATCAAAATTCTCCTATTTCGATTACTGATTCATAAATAATTAAACATCAATCAAATCATGTTTACAAAAATTTGTTACCGTGACCTACATAATGTTAACTGTAATAACGGCCCAATAACGTGTCTGCATCTTTAATTAAGATACGAAATATTTTCTTAGATCTGTCAACTTGTTGAAAACGCATTAATTTCGACGAATATTGTTAAAGTAATGTTTGTCTGCTGAAACTAGAATTTTAGGAATTAAAAACTTTTTGGTGTAACAGGATTATACTAGTTGTATATCCGCTTAATAAGAACAATTTTATTTGCATACATAGGCTAGTAACGCAAAAAATATCAGCGGCAATAAGTTTTTGTGCGACGCAAAGTTGTCAGAGATTAGGGGAACAGTCATTCATTAATATAAAAATTATCACACTATTGCTTTCGAGCAGCATTCACGTATCGACGAAAGCAATGTTATTATACACCAGACCAGACGTTCCTAGATTAAGAATCAGGAATGCAAGAAGCTATTACTTGTTCTAAGAGACCGTACCAATAGTTATCTGGAGGAATTTAGAATTTCCACGAATAACTCGTGTCCTTCCGAAAGCGAGTTCAAGTATTTTCGTGAACAACTAAGTCACATCTGGCGGTGAATTTAATTAGTATTAGTAAAACGTAAAGAATTAAATACTGTAGGCATGAAAACTTGCAAATATTCAACTCACGTCGGAGTACAGGTTACACCCTGGTGATTCTCCCTTAAATATATTCCCCCACAGTCATTTTATTAAGGACGACACCGAATGGAATTCCACAATAATATTTTGGCTGCAGCTGTAAAACACTTGTGAAAACTTAACTGCCCGCAACGCCGTAAATTTGTGGGAACGATCCACATAAATTCAGGCGTTGCTGCAACGTGGCTTCTTTAACGACGCCAGTCGCCTTGACGACTAGTTGGGAGATACACAAACACGAACCCGTCCGTGGAAACTGTGTCCAGTCGAGAGATAGCCTCCACGTTTATGCCCCGTCCAGGGTTCCCAACAATGTAAAAAAGCCGCTACGAATAAATTCCTGGAGTCACCCAAATGTCTCTCACAACATCCTGGAAAGTCCCCTATGACCCCAAAAATTTCGTAAGAATTTAAAAAAGAAAATGTGAGGTCAAATTTTAATATAAAATTTTAGACTAGTTCCAACACAATAAGCTTTTTAGAATTTTAAATGACTTCCTTCAATATGTAATGCTGAATTGGTAAACCTGATGCTGTCCAGCTGTTCGCCGTTTTATCGGAGTTTTCAAGGAGTCCCGCACACCTTCACGAGTGTTATTAAGTTAACGTCAAAGTTTGTGTTTAACGTTCTAAAGTACTACAGACTGGATAAACGCTGTTTCGCAGAAAAATTACATGTGCGACCAGATTTTTGTCACAAAAAAACCTGCTTCTCAAGGCCAGATACTTTGCATGATCTCATAATAATTAATACAGTGATGTCAGGTGTGGAGGTCAGGCCGACCAACGTATTGGCCAACCTTTTCTTAGCCAAGTGACCTGCAAATGCGGCGTCAAAGTAGCAGCATGTCGCAGCAAGAAAATGTGGTAGAACTGCGTTATGTTAAAGCCACATGATGCGATGAAAGGCAACGTCGAAAAATTCCGACAATACTGACTTGCTAACGGCCAACGACTCCTCCACACTTGACAAGTATATACCTTGCCCGTTTCTTCATCCGTTGTGCGGCATTACATATTTATTAAGATTTGTTAATTTATAAGTTAAACACTAAACTCTGAACTCTCATATGTATTACCAGTTTATTATACTAGTTATAACTGGCCACAAAATAATTCATCACTGAAGTGCCGATTTGAACACGGCCTCAGTTTCTGGTGCTCATTGAGGGAATGTAGAAACGTCTTTGGTCTATAGTTGATGACTTAGTGTGAATGGGTTAGCTTGACTAAACCACCGTGCGCTGTGAAAAGCGTCAAAATCAAAGAATTATTTGGAAATATAACATAGCTTAGTGATTGTTTATGAATAGAAATCAAAGGTCGTTTCATCCGTGATAATTTTTGTTCTTTATATACACAGAGTCCATGAAATTTATTTATTTTCTTTCCTTTAAATTATCCGTTTGAAACCTTAAATGATACATGAATAACTGTTCCAGAATTTGTACAGAGTAAAATTACAAACGTGAAAATACTATAATTAGTTCAAAAGTCATGTGTGTTTTGCGTCTTTTGCATTAAGTGAAATTTTTACATATTTGTGTACTTAATGGAGAGGTGGACAATGTAATCAACGGAATTTGTTTTTATTTAATTTTTTGCAGAAAAACAACACTCAAGGAATAAATATAATTACCGAAGAACAATCAATTTTTATTCTACTAGGAATAACTACGACATTTATCAGTTTTAAAGTGACGTTGTGTCCTTAAAAACTTGTACAGATTATGTTTGACTGCGTTGGTCCAATAGACGATTAGAAACATGTGCAGTGAGATTTGGGAGCGACTAAAATATATTTTATGTGATTTTATATTGCAACGAAATGTTACCAAATTTGTTTTCACATATTTCATTTGCTGTCCTTGTACTTTTGGTAGAAATTGAAAATAAGCGTTTCTAATGTCAGTTTTAACTGTGAAATTTTTTCTGCAAAACTGCAGCGTTGTCTTTATGCACCCGTCAGAATTTTATCTTTATTGTTCAACGATAAACGTTCTGTGACCGCTTAAAATCACGTTCAAGGTAATCACCTAAGGGAAGAATACACGGCAATAGCTTGCGGGCAGAGAAATTGAGATCTTCGTGCCTGCGAGTCCAGGGGCTAGTCGCTTACTGCGGTCGTGTCCCGAAAATCTGTCTAATATTTCACAGAAAGTAGTTAGTTTTGCATGTAGGGATTATCGGAGATGGTGGTGCTGAAGTCCGTTACTCGTGTTTGATATCAGTCACGAGTGGATTGACTCATGGTCGGATCCCTCCAGAATGTTTTGACCTGTTTTATGAACAACAGTGCTCCACATAGGTTCAACCAATCACAGTTCATAGGTTCTTATAAGGAGTAGTGGCGCATAAGGGGTGGTAAGCACAACAGAAAAATGCCAGTTGTGGCCATCAAACACGAGTAGACCTACATATGAGAACCGTATAGAGAGTTCTAACAACAAGGATGAATGTAAGGCATTGTGGTTAATGTGACGCCCGTTGCTTGCATGTGCATGTGTATATGGAAACGTAGTGAAGCAGTAGCATCACGTATTGGTTTGTCATGGATATGTGTATAATGCGACTGAATAAAGTTGATTGTTCCGTATATAAATGAGTATTAGCACTTTGCACAAGTCATTTACCTGTACTGGTTCAAGTTTAGCCTAAGTCTCCCAGTGACCTGGTCAGACCATTCATCTCCCATCAAGGCAATCCGGGTTCGATTTCCGGCGGGGTCGGTCCCTGGATTGCATGTTGGAATTATGCCGGACGATGCCGTTGGCCGGTGGGTTTTCTCGGGGACATTTTGTTTCTTGTTTCCCCGACCCATTCATTCCTGCGCTGCTCCATACTCATATCATGTCAACCCTCACCAGCGCTGAAGACCTCGATGCTAAGCGCTGACCAAAATCTCTCACTCACTAAGTCTCCCTTTCGGGTAGCCAATGTGAGCTTATCTAAACTAGTCAGTTAAAAGACATTCGCTCTACATCTGAGCCTAAAGTTGCCTGCTACTAGCTGAGACGCTACAAGGCAGGTGAAATTATTTTTAATTTAATTATTAAACAGTTAAGCAATCCCGCGTGACGTAACCTGCTTGCACGACATCTGGAATTTTGTTTGTCGGTGTTTGTTGGCGGAACAGTGATTTTCAGTTAGTAACTGATGATTTGCCAATCAAATCTGATTCAAACTACACCAGCACATATTTGACATTGAGGCGGGTTTAACATGAGATGGTGGAGAATCTGGAGGCAACAGTGAACTATCCACCGGACGTCCTCGAAGATTCTGAAGCCTAGGAAACGTATGATAAGGCGGGGATAGGAAAATGTAATGATCCTGAGAAAACAAATTGATCATTGGAAACGTCCACAACATTTTCCATTGTTTTGTCACTGAATCAGTTTACTATGTGTGAAAAATTCTGGTCGCTTCCCATTGCACATATTCATAAAGATAAAGAATAAACAAAATACGAATTGTAAATATACATGTCTTTAGCAGAAAATACTGTTGGCCAACTGTTGGCAGAAGCGGCCAACGTTCTCTAGTACGAAGGTCTACTTTTGCTGGAATGGTCGTTAATCATGCCATATCATTAAATATGTTTGTAGTTATACTGAAATAATTTTAATGTGGGCAACTTAGTTTAAAAAAAACTTGCATATTTCAGTATACGGTCCACAAGCAGATTAGCAAACTAACCCTCAAGCATCTGAGTGTAATAAGAACGCTTGTGGTGTACTTGTGGTTAAGGGCTTGGGCCCGAGTTTCTCGGCTTTCTAGAGAATTATTTTTTAAAATCCATACGAGAGTCGATATCGTAAAATTGCTTCGTAACTTTGTTGCAAATTGGTTTTACTATGCAATGTAATTTTTCGAGACAAACTGTATGTTGAGTAGAGCTAATTTATTAATTAAAAGGAAATTTCGTTAATTAACTAATTAGCAACTATTTTGCACTCGACAAAATTAGAGTATGCCGTTTAAATCTGTCATAACAAAGTTACGAAGCGATTTTATGATATCGGCTCCCATTTGTGTTTTAAAAAATAATTGTAGTCAAATGCGGAGAAACTCGGGCCCATGCCCTTAATGTGTGAGTGAAATAATTTTGCATAATGTGTGCCACATGTGGCCACGGGTGCATTCCGAATGTTTACTGCCTGTGGGCTGCTTATCACGATCAGATTTGCACAAGTGGACAAGTTGATGTTTGCCATCTGCGGTTTTACCAAAATGACGCATAGAAAATAATGGAAAATGAACGCGAAATTGTACTACATTAACAATCACAGTATTCTCTAATCCTTGCGTGATTTTGGCACTTAAGCACTGTATTAGGGCTAATTTCACTTTTTTTTTAAATAGTACAACATTTTCCTTGGAACGTCTTTTGTAATTTGCTGAGAAATTGTAGAAAAAAATTAATTAACTTACTCAGTCCCGTGGCTAAGTACTACCGATACGGCACGCATTTCTGCGTGAACGTACTGCCATCGAAGGTTGTCGGATGTTGTAGACGCGCGACTGGCTGGCGGCCAGAGACCTTTCAGAAAGTCTGCCTGATCCAAACCGTCCACTCAGAGGGGGAGGAAGGGTAGTACAAACTGCTACTGCCGCCGAGATTTGTCAGAAGCGAGTTTTTTTCCTGTTCGCCTGGAATATTTAAGGCGTCGCGTGGAGAGAATGTGTCGGCACCCTGTCACCCGCAACTCGAATAAGGAAAACGAATACTTGGCGAAGATACCCGAAGTATGGGTGTAACAAAGTTACAAACTTTGGGAGGTGATTCCGCGCGTTTCTTAAGGCAGAAATGCACACTTAAAAAAGTAATTTTAAAATTTTATTTGGGCAATAAATCGTAAACGACTAGAAGTTATATTACAATTCCTTCCACAATTATTACTGTTTTTGAGATGTTAACCCGTGAAGTAACCGCTCTTATAAATTAATGCGTTCACGGAAATAACAGGGGTGGTCATTTTCCCTTTAAGAACTACGCCAGGTAAAAATTACATTGTGTAACGATACGTAATTTTTGAGAAGTAATGATCTCCTAAAGTTTGTAACATCGGTTAATGAACAACATGTGTGTGTATACATATGTATGTAACGTATGAAGTCCTATACGATTTTTCTAAACTTGTGCGTACACTCGTTAATGATTTTTAAAAAAATCTATAAATTGTATTGGAGACCGCTGCTAAATTTTTCTTAAGCCTTTTTTAAAGGTCCCTTAACATAATTTTGCACCATTTAGAAATGTTTTTTTTAGATTATTTGTTTATAATTAAAAAAAATTTCCATAATTTATCATTTCGATGATTTTATCAGGATAAATATTATCACATACATGAAATCTAAAACGCCGAACAGTTTTGTCAAAAGATTTTTCATCTTTTTTGAAACTTTTTATGAAATACGTACTATCATTTAGAGTACTACTTAGACTGAAATCTTGCACGATTGAGAGGGACATTACATTTAAAACAATACGAACGTAGTCATGGACAATAGCTTGTTATAAATATAGTCGTCTACTAATATATATTACTAGAAGTGAATCCGCGGCTTTGCGCGCGTGAGTTACTCATAGCAGATTACATTTAAATTAATTGAAAAATCTCATTGTGCACCAGACAGGTAGTTCACTCATCAAGTGTTAGATTGACAAATATGTTAGTTGAGTGATCTCCGCAGTAGGATAAGTAGCTATAACTGTCCACGCGAAAAGCAGTCTAAAGTTCTACGCTGCCACTCAGTGACATCGCCTGGGCATTATTTATAGTCACAGAAATGTTGACGTTGTGGGGTGATTACAGACTCTGTAATGTAAGAGGGTAATCGAATAAAATACCTTGTTTACGTGGTATGAAGACTGATTTCTCCCAAAGCTCAACCGTTTGTGATGGTGCCCTCAGTAACATATTAGTTATTAAAAACCTTCAATTGAATTTAAGTGCCATTAGGAATTTTGGCGGGATAATGTTTCACAGAAATATAAATTCATTTGGTGCCCAAACTTGAGGTAAGTGAGATGGTATATGTGGGCTGATGCTGTCAAAAGAAATTCAGTAGATAGTGGACGGCATAGTCTATTTTCACACACTTTTGAGCGACTTCATAAATGTTGCACTAATTTCATCTGCCTTGCAGTTTTTGTGTATCAGATTTGCACGTTTGCACAGCCTTTAAAGGAATTTTAGTCCAGAACCTCCTGAACAATGGATGGGAGCTGCAAACGACTGCTCCACGTAACGTCAAAACTTTTCATTAAAATGAATTTAAAAAATAAAATATTAATTTCCTGGTCTTTGACAGAACTGTGCAATGGGAGTGCATGACTGGGTTCAGTTTCTTGGACATACTCCATTGCAAATTGAATAACTGTCAAAGAAAACTAAACAAATAAAAGAAAACCATAATATAAGCAGAGTACGCTTTAGTCAGCAAGATACCTACACAAAATGAAATTTCAAAATGGAATCGGGTCAAATAAAAACAAGGAACAAACAGATAATAAATAAAAATAATAACAAATAAAATAAAAACCATGTGACACAATTATGAGACGAAACATCAGTCGCACTCGTGTTCCTGAACCCTGTGTGTCTACTTGATGACGGGAACAGATTCCAGTTCCCGAAACGTCGTAACACTGTCTGTCTGGAAAACTACTGTGTTTTGTTTCGTATCTTCATTGTGTCGTTTGTCTTTTCTGTATATGTCTGATATCTGTTGCGTTTTGTCTCGTATCTTTGTTGTGTCTTTTTTGTTATTTTTCTGTTCGTGTCTGATATCTACTGTGTTTTCTTGTTTCGTCTCATCGTTGTGTCACATGTTACTTGGTTTTTATTTTGTTTGTTATTATTTTTATTTATTATCTGTTTGTTCCTTGTTTTTATTTGACCCGATTCCATTTTGGAATTTTATGTTGTGTACGTATCTTGCTGATTAAAGCATACTCTGCTCATTTTATGGTTTATTTTTATTTGTTTAGTTTTCTTTGACAGTCGTTCAATTTGCAATGGAGTACGTCCAAGAAACTGAACCCAGTCATTAATTTCCTGGGCTCATAGAGGTTGATCAACACCACGTCACGATAGAGGTGTAGAATGAATCATCTGTATAATTAATTTCTTGCTGGTTGTACTAGCTTTTCGGGTGGTCTGCCTTGAAAGTTCACAAACTAAGTTTTCTTCCTTCTTAAGTAATCTTGTAAAATAAAAAAATGTATTACTTTTTTAGGTACTTACGTAAGCATAATTCTGACGCGAACAACACCTCAATATCACTACTGGTTAGATAAGTATCATTGGCTGATAGAAAACAGATTTTATACCTTTTAACCCCTTTACATGTCAAATATCGAAAAATCTTAAATATTTGTACAAGTATCCAAGTGAAGTGAAATTAACGACGTTAGCACGTTCAGTCAAAGCAAAATCGATCATTCTTTAAAAATCACATATAACCCCTGTATAGTACTGAGAGTTCTAATTTTGAAAAATGTCAAAAGGGTTTTGAGGCCATTTACGTAATAATCATCCTGAAGCAAAAATAAACTGAATATCTCGATGGATTCGATATATATTGAGGATTTATCTTAAACACATTGCAGTTCTTTTCACCTCCTAATACCTAGACCGAATTTCGAAAAACCCTTGAACAACATTTTAGACTACTTTGCTGGCGTCACTTGGACGAGAAAATCACTACAGTAACCAGTTGGGTTCAAGATATATAGACGATTCATTAACAATACATTTCATCACATTTCACCCCTTTTAACCTCCTGAGGTGAGAAATTTTGAAAATTCCTGGAATTAATTTTTAGGTGTTAGAGTAAGTTTCGATCGTAAACAAAAATCATGTCGCAGTATAAAATATCAATGGGGTCGATGTATATCGATTGTGAATCGAAAATGCGTTTTACCCTTTTTTTACCTCTTTGGGGCTGAATTTGGAAAATATTTTTTAATTGTATATTGAATATTTACATAAGCAGCAATATAAAGAAAAGAGCACTTCGATATCTCGATTGGTTCGATAGATGTGGAGAAATAATCTAAAACACATTTAATGTATTTTCACCCCCTCAGTTAACAAATTTCGAAACGTCTTGGAGTCCTGTCTTAGTCATTTGTATACGTAACTGTGTTAAGTAATAATAACGACTATAGCTGTTTGTGTTCAAACTATTTAGACGAATAATAAAAAAATAATTTTCTCGCTTTTTACTACTTGGGGGTCGAATTTCAAAAATTCCTAAAACGCCTTTTTTTTTTTTTTGTATTTATGTAATCAACATTTTCAAGGGAAAACCAACCCTTCAACCTGAAGTGTTCCATATATATCGATAATTAATGGGAAACACATTTAATGCAATTTCACCCCCTTAATGCTTGAATTTCGAAAAAGCCTTAAATTGGCTAATAGGCTTTTTAGTGATTGACCCATTGAAGCAAACGTCACGACAATACGTTGTCGAATTATATCTATGTAGAAAAATCTTATGAAACACATTTCACCCTTAGGGGACGAATTTCTAAAAATCCCTTCTTAGTGCTCGCCTACGACCTAAAGGGAACTCACAATAAATTTCATATTTGTAGGTCCAGCGGTTTGGGCTGCAGTTTGATATGTCAGTTAGTCATTTATACGGTTCTCTTTTAAGCATAGAGATTTGTTACACGTAGTTAATGCAGCAAACTTATATCTACTGCATAGCTTTCATACTTTAAAAATGGGTTAAACATGTTTTTAATTTATACACTTGAATGCTGATAGTAGCAGATGTAGTCTACGTCGGATTCGTAAATACAGCAATTTGAGTGTGCTTACAGGCTGGTCAGTTTAAGTTATATCTTTGGAAGACAGCCTTTTCTAAAACTATAATATAAGTGTAACATATATTTTTGTGGCACCAAAAGTTAATTTTTTTAGTACGGTAAAATCAAACACTATTATTATTGCTTACGAAGATTGTTTTGCATTTAACAGTATCAGAAAAAATACAAATTTGCTGAAAGTGAAAACGCAATCAATAATACAAAAGTGTTTATTCCAATAACGAATCACAAAATAATTTTTTGAAAAACATTCGTTTGAAGTTGTTTGAAGTTAGCGCTTCAAAATACGTGGTTGAGATTCAAATTCATTTCTGGCATAAAATAAACCTAAAACATAGTCGCATTCTTTAAACTCATACAGAAAACTAAGTCCATTCCTTGGTAAAATATTGAATAAAAGGCGACGCTTGACATGTTTACCAACACGGGAAAGTAAAAAATAAAATGGTTTTACCTGTTATTGAGTATCTTCAGGAAAGGGGCCACGGATTTGCAGTGGCCAGACCACTCGCCTACCACAAAGCCGATCCGGGTTCGAATCCAGGCAGAGTCGGTCTCCAGACTGTCGCATGTGGAAATCGTAACGAACAATATTGCTGGCTGGAGAGTTTTCTCTGGGATCTTCCGTTTCCCCCGCCCATTAATTCTGGCATTGCTCCATATTCATATCTTGTCATCCCTCATCAGTGCAAAATACTTCGATATTAAGGCGCCCGCCTGGTGGCCGTGTGTTTGTGTGAGTTTGGCACGGTGCGAAGGACGATGTTGAGCGGTTCATATAGTGCGGTATCGCCCCTACTGCAAGACAACGAAGTCGTTTTTAGCCATTTTGAGGGGCTCCGAAATGATTTTTGTAATTAATGCGATGTTAAGAAATTACCATTCCAACACCGTTTGAAGTGTTTGTTCTGTTCATAAATGCATACAATAGAAAGGCATTTAAAATTTCCTTACAAAAAGAGAGTTCTACAAGCACGTTGCAACGCCGTTTACAAGGTAAGCGTCGCCTTAAGAGGAGTCCTCGACTGGCGCACGGACGGCGTTGCAGCGTGTCACGCGCATACATTTTTACGCGAAACCGCTTAACTTATTCATATTATGTTTACCTACGAAAAGAACAAATACTTGAAACTATGCTTCTATTTTTTCAAAAATGCAGCACGCTTGTTAGAAACATGACATTCGGGCCTCTCAAAATGGCTAAAAACGGGTTTTTTTAGACTGTTGTAACTCCGAAAATATTACCTGAATTCGTAAAATACAAAACGAGAAGCACGCGTTAGTCTTAACTTCAAACTATTCAAAAATAAAATACTGGGGCCACCGCTTAAAGTCCCATAGTAAAAAGACTACAACGGAAACCTTGCACGCCAGTTTGGCGCGATGCGAATAGAGGCGATATGCTTCTCGTCCAGCGTGGGACACTGGCTCTTATCGCTACGCTGTTCCCACGCGTCAAAGGTGAAAATTTGACACCGCGAAGGACTCCTCTTAAGGCCTCGCTATTTAGTTTTGCAGTGCTTTCGAAAAAAAAAAAAATTTAACGTAAAGTAATACATACGTCAAAAATACATTTTCATAGTTTTAGTACTTACGTATCATCGTTTGTATCTGACTGTTTCTGTTGCAATATACCAGACGGATTTTCAGATTTTGCCCCTGAAATATCACATTTTTTGTTGTCAAATTAAGCGAAGACGATGCAATTTTTTTTGCTAGTATTCGGCACATAATTAAAAATAATCTCTGGCAAAATTGTGTGTGGTATGACTGTGCACAGTGTCAAATTTTTTCAAAGCGTTTGGTTAAAAAATATTCGAGTTATTTGCAATTCTTTGAAATAAATGAAATATCATGGCCTTAAGGGCGCCGCCTACCCGCGCGTGAGAGGCTCAATAGCGACGGAGCAGTAAGGTCGACCTTGAAGCGCGCATCAAATGCCGCGTCGCCTCAACGAGCCAAGCGCTGAACTAGCGTGCAAGCTTCCCGCCGAACGGTTTTTATTATGGGACATTAAGCGGTTACCATGTAATTTTATTGGTGGAAAGTCTGCAACTAAGTTCAGTGCAGGTCGCAATCTGAGTTTCACATTCATCCGGTTAGTACATTTTGAAGTACGGCAGTCTGAAAAGGCTGTTTTTAGCCATGTTGGAGGGCTTATAAACAGTGTTTGCAATGAGCGTGGCGTCTTAACAATGAGGTTCCGACCTTGGCTGAAGTTTGTTTTCTTTTCGTACGTTGGCACAATGGGAACACGTGGAGTATTTTCGTAAGAAAAATGTGTTTACGAACACGCTGCAACGCGTTTGAAGCGTGAGGTAGGCGGCCCCCTTAAGCGTTGACCGAAATATCTTCATTCGCTGCAAGGTATGCGCTGGTAAGCAATGACCAGATCCTGTGAATTTTAGTGAAAAGAATTCTGCACCAACTTGCTTCAATGTCTTACATGGACACCTGTAGTTCTGCTTTATGGTCAGTGATTGGATGTTTATAACTCAGGGCGTCTTGGGGTTCTACTCGCTAATCATAGACGTGTGGTGTGGCAGTAGCCTTGCTGTGACTGGCACAGTCAAATGAGCGTCACCTCTGCTCAAATACATTCTACCAACAACCGTGATTGCAGATGTGCACACATGACATTGAAACAAAGTAGAGTACAGCGACCTGAAAAATTCGCATTTTCTTTTGGCCCTAATCTAGAATTCCAGAAACTGTAAGTTAGTGCCACTTTAGCAATTGGGCCGTGACATATTTGACACTTCCTGGAAGTCGCTTAGCCAATAGTACAGAAGAAACCAAATGCAGGCCCATATCGCTGCGTCATCGAGCAGCCAATGAGCAGATAATGTCTGCTTGAATCCACAGATTTTCTTGGAGGCTAAACCTGGCTCTAGCAATGCCTAGACACAACTCTGAGTGGTCTGTTGAACATTAGACTGGCATGGACAGGTAGACTTTTCTACCAGTTACGTAAATGAAGCAAGTAATAAATTACCAAGAAATACACGTCGGGGTCTACAAAACTTCTTTATTGGTTATGATCTTTAGACGCATTAACGGCACGTGTTTAAGAAGTGTATTGTCTGATCTACTGAAGCTTTCCTACGAACACGCCACTGTTAACAATGCATTGTAACACTGCTCTCGAGTGTTTGTTGTTGTCACTGCAGGGTTGGCAGGTCGTACGCCTGTAAACCTTCCGCGCGTCGATAGCAACTTACGTCTGCGCGTGATAAGATAAGCTGTTTTATCGCTCGGTAGAACGAAATTTGGTGTGAGCCCACCTGGTATAATTCACACTTTTTCATAATCGATAGGAAAATTATTGTCGGGGCCTTGCAAATAGATAGCATGTGTGGTTGTTGTAGGAATACTTCGTTTCACCTAACTGGAGTGAAATTTTGACAGTTTTTTAAAAGACACTTGTCGTTTATCTGTTTTTAGATCAAAGTCCTTCTTTATGTCACGGTTGGTATCTCGTTGCCCAAATTCAATAACAAACGTAGAAAATAAATTATGTTTCTTGGAGTCTGGCTGTTCGTAAAATTAATTAGGAAAATTGTTATTGCACCTGTCTATCTGAAAAGCACAAGAAAACTATAATATAGTTAAGAAGTGTCATTATGTTATTGCATTTACTTTCATTTCTTTGAGTCAATTTAGTGGTATAACACTCCTGGGCTGTGGACCAATTGGATAAGTTTTAATTTTACATTTTTGAAACAGAACGTAGTCTGTAGATATATATACAGAGTAAAGCGCCCGATTATGGAACACTTTTAATACTTTACTTCATTGTTTCGAATATAATAATGATACAATATTCTGGATTACACAGGCGATAAATAAGTATTTTATATCGGTTGTGGAATATTTTCATGTGTTAATGTCAGGTGTGCGTTAATGTAGCCTAATTATGAATATCTATGAGTTTACAAGTGTTCCAATTTAGGCACGTGATGCTCCTAATGTGGAATACATGGTGTACCTTATATGGAATACTGCGTGCGCCTTGTATGGAATACTGTGCCTTACATGGGATACTTTGCTATCGGAAACCACATTTAATTTATGTTAACATTACATAATATTGTCACAACGTGTACTTCCACAACGTACAAAATATTCGTTAGCAACATTAATAGACTAACAAATTGCATCATATGTGTATGTATCTCTACGCAAAATGTAAATATCCTGTGAAATAGACATAGAACTTTTATATATCTCGTTAGACACTCTTAATTGCAAACTAAAACAGCACAGAAAGAATAATACGCCATATCGATATTATGTAAAGCTCAGTACACATTATTTGCAATTGCAGCACTTGAATATTTTTGTAGGGTTTCCTGCACAGTTACAATGCGCCCATCTTCTACACTTCTGAGATTTGATCCATTCCGTGCTGCTCTGAGACCGCAACTCATTGCAGTAGATGCAGTGTCCATCATCTTCTTCTGATATGTCCTGTTCACTTCTGGTGTTATCTTCACTTGCACTTGTTTCAAGATCACCATCGACTGTGGAAGAATCTTCACTTTCCACAACTGATGGCTTATGTTTTCTTGGTTAAAGATTAATACGTTTATTACCACAAACATTAGAACTCAAAGTAGCCGCAAATTTACGTTTCACTGATTCCCTTCTAAATTGAAGCTCGGTTTTATTTGGAGTGCTCGTTAGAACCTTGGCTTACCATCGTTTTGGTCGACGATTGCTTGTAACAGCAACATTCAGTGGAGGTACAGGACATAAGTCATCTACACTAACATCACATGCAGGATTCACCAGCTCATTAGCCATGTTAGTTTCATGAGGGACAGTGTATGCTTCCACGTTTGGGAAATCATAATCACGAAACTTGTATTTGTCTAACGGCTAGATTCGGACAACCGAAAGCCGTTCATCACCGCCGCCGTCTCAATTGTTGCTGCCCTTGCATTTGCTCTGCCAAATAGTTCTGAAACTTGGTAATGTGTAATTTGCCTAACTGGGTTATTATAATTAGCAAGCCACTTCCGAATCTCGTGGTTATGGAATGTTTTCAAGGGGTGAATGAATGCTGTAATTTGTGGGAGCCATGCGGTGGCGAAAACACTATGACAACATGGTTCTCACGAGCATACTGAGTAACATCTAGATTTCGTGACTGAGAATAGTGTCCATCGAGCAATAAGTGAAACCAAATCTTCAGCGCTTGGTTTTGTAATGGAAACAAAATGCCTAAACCACTTAGTAAACATGTCCATTTGTATCCATCCAGACCTGTGGTAAACTGTAATAGATACAAACGTTATAAATATTTATTTAAATTGAAAACATTAAATTAAAGGTGAAAAATATTTTGTCTCAGATAGAACTTTTAGTATCGTGTACTTAAACGTGACTATTTACATTGAAATTTGCCTATATCATACTTTCAAATATGTCAGTAGTTGCGAATGGATTAGTATTTTTCAGCTCATTTATTTTATGTTCATAATATGAAGTATTCAATAATTCGAAACTTCCAGTATTCCATATTACGAACATTGGGGCCATTAACTGTTCGTATAGTTTCTCATAGTCCCATTAGATTACCTATACTTATCGGTATGTTTTGAGGTCTAAAGACGAGGAATTAAACTAATAACTACCAAAAATAAATCATCTGTTTCTCTTACCATGCCTCAGTTGCAAACGTCAAACTTGCATTCAAAGAAAAACTCGTTTACACAACAAACAGAAAACTACGCTCGGTACTTCTAGTTGACTGTCTGGACTGCTGATATACTCTGTGCGTGCTACGGGGGAACTCTTCAACGAGTTCATACTAAAACCAATACATGGCGGTAGTATTACACTGCGTTCCATATTAGGCACGTATTCCATAATCGGGTACTTATTTATTCATTTATTTATTTAATCACCATTCTGTAAGACCCCCTTCACGACAAAGTCATTGGGGTGTAGAACTTGTCAAAATTGTATAGATACAGAACATATTTACATATTTACATCTTATGCATAAACGTTAGACAGGTTAAATAAAAATAAAAACTATAAAAAAATTAAAACAACATAACAATATACATTGTTATTGTGCTTTGCATATATTAATTTGAACATTAAACTTACGTATTCACACAAACAATATACATACAGGATATTATAGTTGTTACAATTATAATTATTTACTTACAATGAAATTATTTGTATTCAAACAGTACGAAACTACGCAACCTGAATATATTTTATCAAATCATTTGTTAGTTTATCATTACGCCTTCTTGTGTGATTTACTATTTACTTTCACAAAATTCCTTAAAACTTTAAAATGGATGTTCTTTCAGGAAGATTTTTGTATTCTTTTTGAAGTGTTTGCTGTTTTTAAACACAATAATTTTAATTCCTCTGGCAACTTATTGAAAAGTTTAACACATGTGTATGTACATCCTTTTTGATATAATTTCAAATTACTTAATGTGACATGGAGGTGTACTGAACTTCTTGTGTTATGAGAGTGTGCATTATTGTTTTTAATAAATATATTTTCATTATTAGATATAAATGATAGAGCAGAATATATTAACTTTGAAGTGAGTGTTAGGATACCAAATTTTTTTAATAAGGGCCTGCAAGACTCAGAGGATTTTATTTTACCCATAATTCTAAGAGTCCGTTTTTGAAGGAGAAAGCTTT
Source organism: Medauroidea extradentata (assembly GCA_003012365.1). Taxonomy (NCBI): domain Eukaryota; kingdom Metazoa; phylum Arthropoda; class Insecta; order Phasmatodea; family Phasmatidae; genus Medauroidea; species Medauroidea extradentata. The sequence goes on from PNEQ01134154.1 coordinate 50,014, forward strand.
CCTTACTGCATGATGCAGATGCCCAAAACATAATATTATAGGACATCTCTGAATGAAAATACGCATGGTATACTTGTTTTAATGTATTAATGGTTACTAGTTCCGACAAATTCCTCAGGGTAAAGCAAGCTGTGTTTAGTATCTTTGTCATATATTTATTTATTTTACTCTACACACACACACACACACACACACACACACACACACACATATATATATATATATATATATATATATATATATATATATATATATATAGTACATACATACACACACTTAAATATTACTGCAACAATTTTTTTTTAAAAATCGAAATTTTAATTTCGATAGTTCTATTAAATTTTAAATTTCGCATTATCATATAAGGCAACAAAAATGAAAATTTGCTAGGTTTCTTAATCGGACAGTGATCTTTTAAAAATTTAATTTGGAATTTGGTTTGGAATATTAATTTTCTCTATTGATCCACTAGTAATTATTTTCTTCATTATTTATCTATTTTTATTACGTTTTAAACTACTTGGCAGCAAGTTAAGTTAAAGTTTCCCTTAAGAATGTTCTTCACAAACGTATTCATTATTTTATGTTGTAAGGAGCTAATGTTTTTTTAGAGGAAATACTTATAATTTTTTTCTGGGAAATAATAGAGTTCATAATTTATGTATAACGTCATGTCAAACTCAGAAGCTGAATTTCACAAGAAAACGGAAAAAGTGAAATTCAACCGACTTTAAGAAATGGAAAAATTCACACGTTAGTTGCATGTCGTGAACTTGTCAGAAATGTGTAAATTGCAACTTTATTTACGCTTTTTTCTTTTTTTTTTTTAATTTTTATAACATGAATTTGTGGTAAAATTTTTGAAAAGAAATCCAGCATTTTTTTAATACGGGACGATTTCGTTGCGTGTTTCTATAGGCTTCTTAGTGTGAATAATTTTAATCAGCGTAAACTGACTGTATCCACGAGTATTGTCTGCAAAACAAACACTATTTCACAAAAGTAAAAAATTACGGTTTTATCCCACTTGAACACCTTTAAGCGCTGGCCAGAGTGTTTCTGCTCCACTTCACTGATTCAAGTCTTGTGTAGGCTCAGTCGCCGGCACTGTGACGCATTGTTGTTACCGCTTGCCTGAAGGCGAGACTTCCCCGGCGACTGATCAGACTCGACGGGCGACCCAAATAGCCGAGGGGCTGAGAGTACTCGCGTGTCGGATAGGTCTCCAGAGACAGAGAGAGAAGAGAGGGAGGGGTTGTTAATGGTTGCAAATGAGAAGGATGGTCTGATGGGGGTGCAGAAGGGGGCATGTTGGGGCTACGACGCAAACACGGGGGAGACCAGGCAGGAGGAACAAGAGAACCGTGCCAAGGCTGCGTGCTCGCCTCCCCCGTCGTACACCTGACCCCGATAACCCGGTCACCTCAAGGTCGTCCGTCGAGGGAACATACAAGCTGTGCGCGTAGCTGTCACCAACCTCTAGTCATGTCACCCACCTGGTGTGTTCCACTTAGTCAATCCGCAGTGAGTAGTTTGAAAGACCGGATACATTCGCGATTTCGTTTTATGACAAGCTAAATTTCAAACGCTTGTATACGGTTGTAGTTATTCAAAAAGAGACAACTTACAGTTTACGGGAACAGAGATATTCAAGACAAAGGTTAACTGCGTGTATCAAATCCTTGCTTAAACAGCATTTTCTGGGCTTCCCCCCTCCCCTTCAAATACTATGTTTAGAGATGAAGGTTAGATATGGTGAAATTTCGCGAATTCAATTACCTGCGTGTTAGAATATTTAGGAATACAGAAGTGAAATAGCCGGTAGGACGGAATACTCAGCCACACACACCAGCGAAATGGCTTCCCTGGCCAGCAACATGGTGGAAATACCTACCACCAACTGCTACCCGACACATAGGCCAATAGGAAACCTGCGGTAACCTGCAGGAGCCAAACAGACACGGAGCTGGTATCGTCTTGGGCAGCCATTAAATGGCTAAGTTCGCCTAATAAAATTATCCGCCACGCCGTTTCACGTATATTACTTTTAAGTCTATGGCACGGAGGGGTGATATGCGTGTTGTTTCGTCCTTATCTCTTACGCACTTCTAGACCTCAAGAACGCAAAATTCGTTCACCAAGACGGCCACCTTAACGGCATGGGCCCCGAGTTTCTTCGTATTTAACGACAAATATTTTTTGAAACATAAATGTGAGCCGATATCGAATAATCGCTTCGTAACTTTATTATGACTGATTTAAACTGCTTACTGTAATTTTGTCGAGTCAGAAGACTGCAAAATAGTTGCTAATTAGTTAATTAACGAAATTTTCTTTTAATTGATAAATTAGTTATACACATCATACAGTTTGTCTCAAAAATTACACTGCATAGTAAAACCAATTTGCAAAGAAGTTACGAAGAACTTTTACGATATCGACTCTCGTATGGATTTTAAAAAATTATTCTCTTGAAAGCCGAGAAACTCGGGTCGAAGCCCTTAAGGGCGTTCAAGCGCGATAAAGTCATAATTTTATATTTACATGAAATAGTGTTAGTTTTGTAGACGATACTTGTGAGTGCAACCAGCGCCCTCCTAAAATGAAAATAAAAGGAAATAAAGAAAATAAATACAGTTCCCGCACCCCCCAGCCCCATTCTTACTTCACAACTCTACTAACAACCTGGACCTTCCTTCTTTTCCAGTGCCATTTTTATTTTTAATGCATGTAACTGCTGAGTGGTTACACTCCTGTTCTGTCGCGAGGGTTTTTACGATACTATGCCGGTTACTCCCTCTCTCTTCTTAGATTATGGCTTAGCTATAGGTACACTTAGGGAGGTAGACATGGCCCCAATTGCAGCCATGTCTGCCCAATCCCTCTCTGCCGCGATGCATGCCTCCTCTGCATGAAACTTCCCCCTAGTAGACGTATGGGGCTCAGCCCTGAGACGCACTTAGTCCCGCTCCTTCCCTGGGCCTCACACATAACTTAGTAGTTACGGTAGGTTAGGAAAAAAACTTGTGAGTGCAGTTTCCTCTTACCAAACAATTTTATCTCTCATAGTTTTGTTATAACGGAGCGTCAAAGTCAAAATTTGCTTGTTACGCTGCCATGCAAATAGCGAAAACTAATTGATCTATTTAAATGGAATAATTCACTGTGAACTAACATCTCATGAGCTCTATAACAAAACATTTTAAAACCCACAACTTAATATTTTGAAATTTTTAAAAATATCGCAAAAAATATAGAAAAAAATTGCAAATTCAACATTTTTTTTATACATAAAAATATTTCATGAGATATTTAAAGCTTTTATTACGTAGCTCATGGTATGTTATTTCACCGTGAATTATTTCACTTACGTAAGTCAATTGATTTTCACTATTTGCATGGCAGCAGAATATGCTAATTTTGACTTTGACACACCGTTATGAGAAAACTATGAGAGCTAAAATTCTTTTGTGAGAGGAAACTGTACTCACAAGCATCGTCTGTAAAACTAACACTATTTCATAGACATATAAAATTACGATTTTATCGCACTTGAACACCCTTAAGCCTCACAGATTGCAAACACTAGTAATAATTACAACACGCATTGTTCAAAGTAATTCGAGTTAAAAAATTAGTATACATATTAAAAATACAAATAAATGAAATAACAGATAGTGTTTGTATGTATAAAGAGAATAGAAAGCAAATTTGGCAAAATACCAAAATACCGCTATAACAGTATGACTAAGTGAAATGTTTATCTCAAGTTCATATTTATGCGAGATTTTTCCTGGTGTTAAATATAGTTCCTCTGCGTCTTTTTTACTCGTATTTCATTTGGTCTGTTGTAGGTGCCGTTAGATTGCGTCTTCCTGGGTGAAATGTAGTCTCAACACGTCCCTACCGCATCGTAAAAGCTACTGTTTGGCTCCCTGTGATTGGTAAGTGGGCTTTATATCTCGTCGACAGCGGGATCAATAGAGACGGTTACACACTACTTTATAGAATGGCGGGAGTTGATAGAGTTGGCAATGACCTTTGTTAGGGAACTATCTCAGCATTCACCTGGAGTGCTTTCGGAACCCATGGAAAACACAAATCAGAATGAACGGAGCCGGGGATCGAATCCGGGTCCTCACGAATTGCTAGGCACCAAACTTATGTTAACAGTACACAAAATAATTGTTCGAATGATTATCAATCTTGTAGTACGAAAGCAGACAGACATAATTTAACCTCAATGTAGGCTACATCAGACCTTCGCAGGAAAACATAACTATCTTGTTAGTACACATTTTACCAACTACAATTAATAACGATAAATAGATTGAACACTTTATTTCGATCCTACTAATACATTGAAAGAAAAATCAACAAGTTTTTCAATTAATTATACCCACACACATCGAAGAACGAACTATTTTACTTGTGTCTTTCATGGTTATCGTTGGTAGTATTAGTGATTTTTGGCATATTAAAATGATTTTTCCTTTCAACAAAACACAGTAAATAATGGTAAAATTATATAGTGAATAGATTTTTTTTGCCACTACAAAATTTTATTTTAACAGGACCCACACCACATTGACTTTGCTGCAAAGATATTTAGCTTCCGGAAAAGAAACCTTGCCTTACAGAAAAGAGAATATGGAAAAAAGGATTCTTTGTAACAAAATTAATATTTTTTTCTACATAAAGATTATGTTTAAAATACAACTATAATCATCCTAAAGATTTCCAGTTAATAATTATATTTACAATAAAACAATTTTCGTTACCAATACTGTAACTTTTAAATAATTATTTTTTTCGGCAAAGTAACTTTTGCAGTTGCTCATATTTAAAAGAATACTTTGTTATTGCAAAGCAAGTGAATACGCGGTGTACTATTTGCTGTACAGACTGTACTTGTAGCATGTTTTTGGTTTATTTGTGAGGCGTTGGTGATATGCTTGCAGCGGGATCGAGTAAATCCGCAGTATATGCTGGCGTGCAGTTAACTATGAATGTCGTATGTATTTAGTAAAGTGATACGGTTGGTTATATCGATGGTCGATATTTTCAAAACATCGATTGTTTTGAATTCTATACCAATTGTTTAAACATCGATGTTTGTTGTTCGACGTTAATTTAGGAGCTTAGATTTAAATGTGTATAGCCTAATTCAGTTAAAATATTTTCCCCTTAAACCGTTCTTTGTAAGCACATGCAAAATGCAGAACATTCTTGCAACACGTAAATGGAATGCAGAAATTTAGTTAAGAGTGAAATATTTATTACAGACTATTCTTTTGGAAAATGTGTATAATATGAATAAAAGCTAAACTGCTAAACGATTGTGACACACACCAATACGAATCTCAGCCCCTCAACTGACTATCGACGTGTTCGTGTCATATCGATACAAAAATTCCCTTCATCTCGACGAAGCTACCAGTTAAGACAACAAAATGTCTGAACAGTATTTTCTGCAATTACCGGCCAGGACATCGCTGCTGCCCGTTCGTGCTACCATTTTAAATCGTTCTACAGTGATGCATTTTTCTTTTATTTTTGTATAGTCTTGTGTAGTGGAATTTTTTTAAGAACAATAACAAATTTTAGTGTTCAGGCTGGCAACACTGATCGTGAAAAGCATCAGTAGAACATTTAAACCAAAATAACGTGTATGAGGGGACGTGGTGTAACTGATTTTTGAGAAATAGGTAATTTTATCGGACGTCAGTTGTGATGCTGCCCATAATTCTTTTGTGGCAACATAATCACATACTTTACTCCTTGAAATTTGAAAGTCATAATCTAATTATCACCACTGCCGTTTCACAAGTGTTAGTGACGTTTGTCGGTGCATAATATTTTTTTAATGAAATAATTATTAATTTTAATAGGTTGACACATTATATAGCACAGGATTTCTAGGTAAAACCAGGATGTCTTGGTAAAGCATCTACGACTCTTCATCAACACAAAGTAAAGCAAATGAGTCAGATCTTTTATGGTCAGGGTTTAACATCGAGGTACACGAAGTGAGTTTGGGGCAGCGTCGGAATGAAGAGGTGGGGGGAACGGGATGTCCCGAGAAAGCCCGCCGACCAGCGGCATCATCCGGCACGATTTCCCACCCCGCCGGGAATCGAACCCGGATCGCCTTGGTGGGAAACGAATGGTTAGAGCCCACGATTTTTCGCAAAAAGAATTCTGCAACAGTTTGTTTCAATGACTTATGAGCACGTATGAAGCTCTGCTTCATTGTTATTGTTACAGATGATGGCTTATCGCGGGAAAACTTGACTGCTTGCTGGGTTTCAACGTACGTTCAACTTACCAGAAGATTACTTGTACGTGGAGCTGTTGCCCTATTTTACTGAGCCAATAAGAAACCCGCTATTATAATATTCTATGCCTGTTGTCCTCTACGACAGCTACGTTGCGTCAGAAGTATATCACCGAATCATATATGTTTAGAGTCCCGGAAATTTCGCGGACTCAACTGAGGAGAGGTTGGATTTCTAAGTCGTTTATATGTTGGAAAGTTATTCGATCAGGTCATTGTTTATTAAACGTGACCTAGAGGACTCCGAACCAATGGCGGACATGCATGAAAACGCTCATGGACTCCCGCGCTGCATCGTCAAATGTTCAAATACTCACTGACTGAAGCAGCAGCCAATGTGCAAGTAGATGAGGAAAGAGTTTATATAGGACTGTGGAGTCCTACCTGCTGGTCGTCAAACCCGTGAAATATCCGGGACTCTATACATGTTGCAAGAAACTACAGCGCTTTCAAGTGAATGTTGGCACAAAACTTTTTTGCGACATATAGTCATTAGAGATGATGGTATATCGTGAAAATTTTTTGTACCAACATACCTTTCAAAACACTGTAGCTTCTTGTGACATGTATGATTGAGTTGTATACGTCTGACACAACATAGCTGTCTGACAACCAATAATAGGCATAAAATATTATAACAGCGGGATTCTTGTTGGCTCAGTCAAATAGGGCAACAATCCAAGTTCAAGCGAAAGCCAGTAATCTTTTCATAGCTGAACGTGCGTTGAAACCATGCAAAAAGTCAAGTTTTCCCTCGATAAACCATCATCTCTAACCGTCATCTATAACTATTGCACAGACGTGGCTCATTTGACTGTGCCAACAGGAACAAGTTTACAGCGGCACCACACGTCTGTGATCTGAGAGTAGAACCCTAGACGCTGAGAGTTAAAAACAGCCAACCACTCACCATGAAGCAGGGTTGTACATGTGCACGTAAGGCATTGAAACAAATTTTTGCAGAATTCTTTTCGCGAAAAATCGTGGGCTCTGCGAATGGTCCAACCTTTCGGCCACTGAGGCCCCCCCACGAAATAAAACATAAACATCGATGGTTTGAGGTCGACAGTTTGTCTGCTTCGAGGTTTTTCTATCGATCTTGACATCGATGCCAAACATCGAAAGTGTCCCATACCTAGCAAGTGAGCATATGTACGAGCACGTGGCCAGGGTGCATGCTGGCGGTGTTGCCGGACATCCCCGGCATGCAGGCAGGTGTGATGCGCTGGCGGCTATTCTCGTCACAAGAGGCCTCCGACCTTCTCGGCCAATCCACGGTTCCCCGCGGGGGGAACCAAGTAAAAACGGAAAACAACACGGCCAGACATTTTCAAGGCCGTGTGCTGCTCGCCCGAGGTGTGCGTGTTGTCCAGAATTCATATGTTGATACATAGGCCTATAAATAAATAATTATATGTGTATACATGATGTCCAGAAATAAACGCTATCGCAAGAAATAACATTGCCGTACCAATTTTCAAGAGTTTCTTAATATGTTTGGGTTGATGGAAACTTATTACGAGCTTACTAATTATTACGTGTAGAATATATATTTTTTGTAGTTTGTAATTAGTTCCTTACTATTTATTTCCTGTATTCTTCCTAAAGAATTAATTTCGAACACGAATAAAACATTATCATTCGGATTGTTATAACACATATGGTTATTTGACAATTTTTGTAGTAGTATGTAGACCCATATTGTTATGAACATTTATTTATTCCAATTAAACGATATTTTTTGCTAGTATCGATAGACCAGAACCCTTTTTATGGTCATCCCGTTGACAATAACTAGAGACCTGAAAAATTCGCGTTATCTTTCAGACTCAAGTTAGAATTCCAACAACTCTAAGTTCGTGCTACTTTCACAATTGGCCATTGGCTTATTTAACACCACCTTGAAGTCTATGAGTCAATAATAATAATGTATCTAAATACAGGCACAGTTCACTGTGTCAGCGAGCAACTAATGAAGAGCTGTTCACTGCATGATTTCACATATATTCTTGGAAGCTAGCCTACAGGTCGGTGAACCAGCGAATTTCCCCCGTCTTTATCAATAAAGGTTCTGCCCTTTTACGTCTGCATCGCTGTTAGTTAAGTGCTTTCGCCCCAATCCGTTTGTCACCCATTATCCTTCCCCAGTGTTAAAGTATGCCTTCCTATATTGTAATAGATACATTTAAAACCGTTACTAAATTGTGATATATTTTAGTAGTTGTGCTGTCAGTAAGTATGTATTGATTTATGGACGTTCGCCATTGCTCATGTTTCGGTAACCAAACTTGTGTTAAGTGACGAAGTACAAATAAACCATTACAGAAGAATTTGGTCAGTTGTTTATATTTAACAGCTATCTGGGATTGTTTTTGTTTTTGTATTTCGTCATTCAATACAACACATGATCAACGGCGTATGTTCACAAACCAATACATTATTTTTGGCTGATTGGTGCATAGCAAAAATGCAAAAAATCGTTAGGCAGGTTGTTGTGCTTTCATTATTTAATTCATGCTATCTTTTAGTCACACATTGTTTCCAAGCCGACTTTAACGTTACGGTTAAATGGAAATATATTGGTAACTTATTCGTTTTAGTAATATTTGCACAAAGGTAGAGAAATCTGAAGAAGTATTACGTTGAAGATTGCTAACTAAATAACATCGAGAGGCAGGGAATGTTTTTTATTCATGTAATAAACTACACTTGGATTGTTGACGGGAACATTCTTCAATAATATGTAGGAAATACGACAGTTTAAATGTTATACATTGTCGTTTACACATTGTCACGTCAATCAAAGTTAAGTTATGTTCTCTGTGATATCAAATGTGAAGTCAATGTTTTCACTTCGATGTAAGGAAATTACAAATGACTGGGCTATTGACATTTTTATTTACAGTTGACACTTTCTTTGAAACTGCCCACATATATATATATATTTATTTATTTATTTTAGTTTTTAACTCTGTTAAATTTGCGTGTATAATATGCAGTGTTGTTAACATTACAACAAAATGTAGCATATCCACTATCTGAATATTTGCATACAAAAATCATTGTGTTTATGATACTTTAATAAACGGACTTACTTATTTTGGCCACTAACATGGTAAAAGAATGTACAAAAATGATAAATATAAATGTATTTATTTCACGGATTATCTATACTTATATTAGCCGCTGAACAAAATAATACTTTTTTTTAGATGTCTTGCTGTTCCTGAGTTTCCTAAAAATATTTTTTTGGAAACCTGTGTTAGATTCTTCGACTGGCTTTCATATAGGAATTACCTCAGTCTCTTTAGGTGAATGTGTCGGAGAACGTTCGCACGCAGCTTTTAATGGAATTCAAGCCCAGAACCTCCCGGAATTTAGACCTGAGTGACAAACAACTGCGTCACGTAACGTCGAAATAATTCATGAAAATAAAATAAAACAAAATAAAATAAAATATCTGTGGTGTCCTGGGCTCATAGAGGTTGTACAACACCACGTCTCGATAGGTTACTGTAGTGAAACTCCTGTATAGGTTGTTTCTCGCTGCTCGTTCCTGCTGTTCGGATCGTCTGCCTTGATTATTGATCAACTAAGTTTTATTCTTAATAATCACGTTTCTTATAAAGAAAAAACAAACATATATATATTTTTTTTTATATTTACGTAAGCATCACTCTGACGCGAACAACACCTCAATATCGCTACTGGTTAGATAGATATCGCGGGTTGATGGAAAACAAATTTTGTGTTTTTTCACCCTTTTGGGTGTCGAATTTCGAAATATTTTTAATTTACATCTTAGACTTTTGTATAAGTATCCAACTGAAGTATAAATCACATCGCTAGTCCGTTCAGTCGAATCGAAATCGATCATTCAATGAAAAAAAAAAAAAAAAAACACGTATCACCCCGGCATAGTATTAAGAAATCGAATTTCGAAAAATCTCAAAACCGTTTTGCGATAATTTCTGTAATCATCATCCTGAAGCAAAAATTAATTGTATATCTCGACGGGTTCGATAGATATCGAGGATTTATCTAAAACACGTTCAAGGTCTTTTCACCACTTAAGAGTGTAAATTTCGAAAAACCCTTGAATCACGTTTTAGAATACTTTATTGGTATCTCGTGGACATAAAAAACACAACATTAGCCCGCTGGGTTCAAGATATATCAACGATTAATTGAAAACGCTTTTCACCACTTTTCACCCCTTTCCAGGTCCTTAGATGGCGAATTTAGAAAATTCCTGAAATTACTTTTTAGGTATTTGAGTAAGCATCAATCCTAAACAAAAATCACGTCGCTATATAAAAAACCATGGGGATCGATATATATCGAATGTGAGTCGAAAACTCATATTACCCCATTTTTTAACCAGTTTAGGGCCGAATTCGGAAAATATATTTTAAATGGTACTTGGGATACTTACAAATCACCAATTTAAAGCAAAGAGCACTTCAATATTTCGATTGATTCGATAGATATGGAAGGATAATCGAAAACACATTTCACGTATTTTCACCCCTTTAAATAAAGAATTTCGAAACGATTTTGTGTCCTGTCATAGACATTTGTAAAAGTAACCAATTAAAGTTAAAATCACGACGATAGCCAATTGTGTTTCAAAGATAGAGACGATTCATTAAAAACACTTTTACCCCTTTTTACTGCCTGGGGGTCGAATTTCAAAAAACCTAAAACTGCTGTTTGGCTATTTACGTAAGCAATATTTTGAAGTGAATATCAACTCTCTATCCCGAAGGGTTCGATAGATATCGATAGTTGATTGGAAACACATTTAAGGTCTTTTCAGCCCCTTAAAAGTTGAACTTCGAGAAATCCTAATATGCATTTTTACGAGTGTCCTATTAAAGTAAAAATCATCATGATTGGCCGTCGGGTTCGAGCTCTATCGACGTTTCTTCGGAAACACATTTCACCCCTTTTCACCCCCTTAGAGGTCGAATTTCAAAAAATTCCTTCTTAGTGCTCGCCTACGACCTGAAGGGAGCCCCCACAAAAAATTTCACAATTATAGGTCCAGTGGTTTGAGCTGCAGTTTGATATGTCAGTCAGTCAGTCAGTCAGTCAGCTTTCATTTATATATAGAGATTTAAGGCAACCACAGTCTATAGCTTTGTACTCTTCTGAAGTTGGCTTTTTTGTACTAGTTATTGCCATTTCAAGTTCTGTAGTTACTAGCAGGGTAAAAATATTTATGACTCCCTCCACAAGTCTACTAGTTACAAATCAAATCAAGGATTAGAGATGGAATGAAACTTAAAAATCATCAAAGTGTGCAAAATGTTTAGTAAAATTCCTTGAAATTTGACATTGGCCCTTACCGATACCCCTCAAGATGGTTCAACAAGGGGAAAAAATAATGATATGAGAAATATTAGAAACTATTGTTTTTCAACACAAAACTTGTAATTTTAATTTGATTATTTTAGACATACATAAACAGATTTTACAATATGTTTCGTAACTTCAGTAAAATGTTAAAGCAACTTATAGGCAATAACTTTCAATATTGTGTAATATGTTTCACAATGCGTGACAAAAATTACAGCGTAAATGAAGGAATGTATATTTCAGGTTAATTTCTGAACTAAACATGTCTGCTAACGTAATACAAAAAATTGACAATACTTAAAACGTCGTGCACCCACTGTTACATTTTTTTAGGCATGCGATACACAGTATTTCGGAAAATTAAAAATTCAGCTGTGGTATTTCTTGCAGCGACCGCAATCACACGAAACAGTTAACTTATTATTCTAACCCTTTGTTCATCTGTAGCAAGGATTAAACTACAAACGATTGCCACAGTTCCAAACAAAAATATATTCGTGTTCTTGTGACGTTGAGAGAATATACGTTCAAAATAGCAGCCCTACATATTTATTACCTTTCCATGTTGAGATTAATGGAAATTAAAATAAATATACTAAAAGAAAAATGTCATATTAAATTGTCGTTGCTAGATTATTTTGTGGGAAGCACAAAATTATTCATTGGTTACCATAATAGTTTATTGGTGACAGCAAAAAATTGTTTGTGGTGATCACAAATGTTATTTCCTTAAGTCGGTAGTAACAATATATTGTTCATCAATGTTTTCATTGATTTAATTTATTTCCCAGCGATGTCAAGACTATTTTTTTATATTGATTATTATCAATACAGCAATAAACGCAACATACTAAAAATTATGCAAACAGCTTTCGCCTGTTGAACAGACTTTGTAGGGCATGTCACGTAATTCGGCCTAAAAGGATCAAGCCAAAATCGCAGGTTTGCACAAATTAAAAAATAAAAAAAAAAACCTAAGACAGCAGATTTTACCAACCATCTATGAAAAAAATATTCCTGAGAAATGTATTTCTGAACAACAATCGCTGAAGCCGAAATCTCGTACACTAAACAAATGCATCATTCTAGGTAAATGTTTGCTCATAAAGTTGGTTAGTATTACTATATTCTGTTGTTGTGTTGTAGTTTTATACAAATTGGTCATTTAGATATCTACCATCTTAAGGCAGTGCTAGAATTTTTTTTTTTTTTTTTTTTTTTTTACTTTGGTGCGAAGTCTCAGAACTTAATTTAACGGAATGCTTTGAAGGTAGATTCAAGACTATGAGAAGTCATGAAGTCATACTACGCCGAAATTATATGTGGGTGTTTTACAAAATAATGCGCCGTTCCTTTTTAAAATATTTTATGCTAGTTTTGTCTAGTTTTCATAACAAAAGTCTGAAAAACATGAGCTTTATTACTACCAAAAAAATTGGTACAAATTATGATTATTTTTTGTGACAAAAATATAGGTATATTTCGATAAGAAAATTAAATTTGTTTTAAAAATAATATTTTAAAAATCTCATTAAAACAACCAGGCATGGCTTCCAGAGGGAATTTATTGCGAAGAACAGTTAGTGATGGGCAACCCCACGGGGTGTTAGGTCGCTGACACGGCTTGTTAGCCAGTACACAAGAAGGTTCCAGGATGCTGGAGTCTGGAGTCCTCCCGGGAATAGCAGAGTGCGAAGCCGCCTTCCAGGAAGGCTTACAAGGGGCTTGTATCGTAATTACGGAGCTGCCCTAGGGTCAGCAGGGAGAGTCTGCGTCACGTTGCGGCAAACACCAGCTGGTCGACGAACCAACCGGAGCGTTCAACTCTTCTTCGGGCCGTGTCTCAATTTAAAGAGAATAAAAACTCTCTAGTGTTCTCTCGCTCTCTCCAGTTGGGACGATGCTCTCTCGTATTTGTAAACAAACGATGCAAATGTTACACGTTACAATTTTATTAATACAAGTTATAAACATATTTAATACATTTGTGGGTGATTAAAATAATGATGTTTAAATTTACCGGCGTCGTTTATAAAGCGAGAAATAGCTGTTTATAGGCGATGCCAAACATTTTATTTTCTTTATTTAAATGCATGTTAGGAACAAAATTGTTAACAAAATTTCTTGTTATCGTTAACTGTTCACTGGAAATATTACAATTTGTGTATAACTTTTAAAATATTTGCAACATATGACGCGCGTTTCTGCAGTAACCTCAAACTATAGTTATAATCAAGATTACGTACGCCACAGAGCACGAGAGAGCGAGAGTGAGTATACAGCTTTGCTCTCTTGCTCTTTCGCACTCTTGGCGAATAATTGAGACAGGCACAGTGTGCTCTCTCTGTGTAGTTGTGACGTATTTGCGAAAGCGAGGGCACGACAGAGCACTCTTTGGGAGAATTGAGATAAGCTTGTGACGTCCGAAGCTCTACATACCGATCAACGGCCTTGACAGGCGGCCATATTAATGTCACTGGCTCATGAAATCATTTACACAGTGTTTTAAATTACGGGTACACTAGTTTCATACGAACGAAACCCACTACTGCTTGGTTCGGAGTTAAAAACAATTCTCAAACCCATGCTGAAGCCAGTCAGTGAAGCGACAAATGGCATTCCCACTCTCCTGTGCTTCACCAATTACTGCGTCAATACTTGCGAAACTAACACAGAGATTTGGGCTGAAATTAATTAAGCAATTTTCGAATTGTTAAGTAATGGCATCGCTGGGGGAAGTCTTACAATTAACCCGCATTACGTCTACGAGCCCATTCCTCGAGTCAGATATATAAAATACGTATATATGTATGTATAAAACGTAAATAAAATCCCATTAAAACAATAGTTTGTGTGTTTAAAATATTTCTGAAATTGTAAATTTCTTTTGTTACTTTTAGAAATTATTTTTAAAATACGAAACTTTTTTATATTGGGTTCTTAGGTACTTAAAACCCTAGCTCGTGACATGTACTCTGACTGTAAATTAGTTGATTGGTTTTCTGGGAGTGTATGAACTAATAACATGCAAATTTTGACTTTGAAATGCCATTATTGTAAAACATACTTGCGTACTTCAGTTGCGGGAAACAGTTTGTAAACTTTGTTTACCTTACAATTAATTTATACATGTTCTATTTTCTTGTCACTGCACAGAAAAAAACTAATTTGTAATGCATACAAGATAGTTTGTCAATTTAGCCCCTACCAAGAATTTTGGTGGTGAACACCAAATATTTTGCGCTGTACATTAAGCTGTTTCTTAGTGATTGCAAAATAATAAACTTACCAACTAACAGCTTAATGGACAGTGCGAAATATTTGGTGTTCGCCACAAAATTATTTGGTAAAGTCTATACTGACAAAATATTTAGTAGCCAATAAAGAACTTTTTTTTTTTCTGTGTGTGCATCCTTTTCAAAGTGAAACTCTATGAACACACAATAACAAACAATGTTTACGGTTTGAAACACTAACTAACGTTATTTTGTAATTTTCTGGCTGTGTTTATTTTCTTTAAAATAAAAATGTGCTGAAGAGTGTCAAAAAAGAAACAATTAATTCTACATAAAAATCAAACGATTAAAAAGTAATAAACTCACGATTTATAAAGTTCGATAAGTACCACTGGTGCACTTCACTTGGAAATTAAAATCACAGCACTCTAATTTTGACTCCTCAGGGTCTACTTTTTAATTACCGAGCCTATTTTTTACACAGCCAATTGAAGTTTGGATACATTTTTTTCTTTAAAGTCAACGTATCAAGCTAAAAATACGCATATAAGTCATACTTACAATGTATCTGAAGGAAATATAAAATGAAGTTTCAGTTTCCTGGTTTTGCAAACAATAGTATAAACGTAGATGGTTTATAAAAACGCTTCATTCCAACCAGTGTGCTGTAAGCTTGTTTTCCTACGTTTGCAATAGTCTTTTCACGTTTACGTTACGATTCTGTAGATGCCTTATTTGCTAATATTTTTCATTTCATTGGCATAATACTACTCTATGTGAGATTACGGTAGAAGTAGTGTATAACTTGCAGAGCTCGTTAAAAACCGTTACAAAGCTATGAAAATTATCAAATAAGCACAATTTGAAATTTTTTTAAAAGGAGGTGTTTGTATTTCGCAACACTGTAAAACTTAGTTTGATTTAATTTTCAATGTGTAAAAAATGTATTGCAATTTCTTGGTAACGTAAGAAGCGTATTTTCGTTATAGTTGCTTCTTGTCAACATTGTGCGGGAAAATCTGAAATCGTGCCCGTCACAATAATCTCTATGTTTGTATAAAAGCATCACTTAAATGGTTCACGACGAGTTTTATATTAATAATTTTTTATTTATATGTATTTCTCTCAAAAATAAATTTTTCCAAACCAATGTTTACATAATAAGTCCTTGAAAGTTGTTTTTTTTTTTTTTTTTTTTTTTTTTTTTTTTTTTTTTTTTTTTTTTTTTTTTTTTTTTTTTTTTTTACAATTTTAATATTTCCTTACACAAAAGAATAGGAATTGTAGCAGAGAAACTTGGAGAATGTTTTCTCATAAACTGTTGTTCCTGAAACCACCATGACGGAAGAATGCCTATATTTTGTATTTTGTCGAGAGTAAAGACTCAACAAGTTCAATTTTAAAATATATTTCAAGGAAAGCCCTCGTCGATACGAAATTTAATTTGTACCTTTTTGACCATTTTTATAGTTTCGGTGACATTTTTTTTTCAAAAGCTCAGCATATTTTATAGTAAGCTGCAGTGCTTCACAGACATATATTGTACTTCTACTTTAATAATGTTACAGAACAAGAGATGGTTCACAATAAAGTAAGCATCCCATAAAGCCCTAATTTATTTACTTATTTTAATTATTTTGTAATTTCCCAATGAACGTTTATAATTATTAGCTGTTAACCACTATTTCATTAACAAAATTATGCTTCCTAACTGAAACATGCCATAACTTTGTGAAAAATACACATTTGACAGCGATAACTTGCAGCCTTTACAAGAAGATAAACATTTATTATTATTTGCGCTGAGCCGTCTGTGATTAACTCATTTTGAAATTGCAATATTCAAGTTATTTTGTTTTGAAACTTGGTTTTATTTTTTATAATTTTTTTTTTGTGATGTGACATGCATCCAGTTATGAATATTTCACAAATCTTGTTTTATATATTGTCGACTACAGCCGAATTCAGACCGTTTACTTTATTGTTTTGCTCTCTCACACTTGATTTTCTGGAATTAACGCAGTGTATTTATAGAAAATGCACAAGTTTGTTTTTTTATTCTAACTAATATTATCTTTTAAAATATTTAATCTTAAAATCTTCCTAACATCGGCCTACGACAAGATTTCATGTCATTCACGCCGATCTTTATTAAAAAAAAAAGACACAAGGACCTATGCTATGTTTAGTGTTTTAAAAACTTGACTTAGTCGTGGTGTTATAAAATATTAAACTCCCACTCGTCACAGCAATGCCTGCAGTATAGGCTACCTTCGTACATTACGCGTCAGCTCGGTAGCCTGCAGCATGTGCGCTACAAATACTGCTTTGTGTAATACAATAATTTCGAACAATACAATTCCTTCAGGTTTCAAAATGGAATAACGTATGTAAATTGAAACCACGATGAAAGTCTCTAATGCACTTTGTGAAACGTATATCAGGAGACATCGGAGATATAAGTAGGCGTGTTTTCTATATAGTCTACGACCATTGCTTTCCACGTTTCATATTCAGGCTGCAGGAGTTCCTCAGTCTGTATGTATATATGCATGAAGATGGGGACAGATCTATGGTCCCAAAACACAGTATCTGTTGTCGTTGAAGGAAGGCTAGTACTTTTCGTTTGTATTCACATTCATTCGTGTCTCCTGTCATTTGTGTTGTCATCGTTTTCTTCTTTAACTTGTGTCGCCATTTTTCGTACACCTTAACTTGTTTTGTCTTATTGTTTTATGGTTTTTGTGTCGTCTTTCTTTACACAACGACTATTTTCCGTTCCAGAATTTGTCTGAGTTGGTTCTGCTCTATTTTTAACCCATCTGTGTGTTTGTCTGTGGCATCGCAGCTGCTAAACCGATTCGATAGAGTGAGTGAGAAATTTTGGTCACCGCTCAACATCGAGGTCTTAAGCGCTGGTGAAGGGTGACATGAGGTGAGTATGGAGCAGTACCGGAATGAATGAGCGGGGGAAACGGTAGATCCCCGAGAAAACCTGCCGAACAACGGCATCATCCGGCGCGATTCCCACATACGACGCCGGGAATCGAACCCGGATCGCCTTGGTAGGCGGCGAATGGTCTGACCATTCGGCCACCGCGGCTCCGTAAACCGATTGGAATTTTTGTATTCTGTAAGTCGATTTTTTTGTTAATTTATAATTTAATGCATTTACTTGTTTAGTTTCGTATTTCGAGATACGACTGTTTATCTTTTATAGCGGTTGTATATATGATTTATGTTTGTTGACAACAGCTCACACTGACTTTCTTTTTTTTATCGTAAGGTTTTTTTTTTGAAACTCAATAACATTCACTCGCAATAGCATATGTCCACAAAATCGGTTCAGTTTATGAAACGATTATCGTAGATGAAATTATGCTGCCACTACTTAAGTCTTATAGTAAAAGCAGTACAGTGAAAAGTGTGAACACCAGTTCAGTGACTTACGCGTAGCAACAATGGGCAGTAGATGTGCGTGCCAGCTTGGCCCATATTACTACCTTGCTTCTGGCCCTCTGGCCCCTGGGACAGTGTTTCAGAACGGCGGCCGCATAGTTGTGTCTGAAAGTACTGCATAGACAACGAGCAGATGTAAGAAAACAGTAAGCGCTTTTATAAGCTTTAAGTTAACTTGCGAAACAGCTACAGATTCGCTGGCAGGCTACATTTTTTTAATTAACTAAAATTAGATTACGAGAAACGAACATTGTGCCTATAATCGTGCCTTTCCAGCGTAGTGGAATCGTCGCACCAGACGTTATATTTAAATTTACTGTTGTTTGTAAACAGTAATGTCAGCGTTTTTAAATTCACGGTATGTATTATCATTAAAGGTAAGAACAAAGCCTCCAGAACTTCCTGTGCAAAATCACAGGAGACAAAAAGTTTTAAGAAGCTACAAATACATTGTTTTATATTTGAATCGATATATATTCAACTAGGGCGCAGAATTTCTTATGACATTATCGCCTAATGATAACAGTACGGTCATAATATTTTTAGCCTACTTTCCAAAGGAATCAGTAGGCTCAAGAGATAATTTTTGTCTGTGTGTGTGTCTCCCCTTAAAAACTTTTGAATCATTAGACCGAATTTCATAAAACTTTGTAGACATATAGTACTTTGTAATCTGACTTGACTTATATAGATTTCGTTTGCGCCATGTTCATATTTTCAAAATGGCGGTCATTTAAAAATTTTTCGATTAAGCTAGATATCTACTGAACCATACTTTAGTATTTCACCAAACTTGGTACACAGAGACTATACTAGATACAGTTCTGACTTGACTGTTTTGTGTTTTGTTCACCCTGTGTTCACATTTTCAAAATAATGGCAATATTAATTTATTTAGCGTAGTTTCCCGTTTCTTAGGAAACATTTTTCAAAATTTCATCAAACTTGGTACTAATATACTTCATCCAAAGTTGACTTTACTTTTGTGTAATTCGTTCATCATGTCTATATATTTTCAAAATGACGACCATCTTCATATTTTCAACATAGTAGGCCTAATACACGTCTTAGGATATATTTTTTTCATAATTTCATCAAACTTACTACGTATATACCACATACAAAGCTAGCGTGATTTTTGTGTATTTCGGTAATCAATCTGTACTATTTTGCAAGGCTTATTAGATGTGATGTTCACTAACTTCGTATTTATATTGTATAATAACAGAATTGACTAAAAAACACAGTTATTTCTATATTCATCCCTGGACGAAACTATTAATTAAGACAGTAATTCATAGTTTAAAAAGTTCTCTATTTAAAACACTTAAATCCAACTATCTAAAAATTACGCAAAATTACACTACAACTAACAAAAAATTTAAATTACAAACATTTTTAAGAATGATTACAATATATATCAAATCATGTACATTATGGTATGTATTTGTACCAAGCGATTTAGAACTAAGTGTGTTAATTTCGTTTTATAATTGCTTATAAAAGAGTGTGCCGAAAATGTATTCCCAATTTCTCCGTAACTCGAATGTTGTTGTAACGGTACCTTGAGAATATAATTAAAATCACATTTCTTTACATAAATAAAAATTATTGTTTAGACTCTGTTCAGTGTTTTGTTCCTAAGAATCATAAAGTTAATAGTTTCTTTACATTGAAAAAAATTTTCATTTTGAAGCATGTTTTAGGGCGACGGGACTACCACTATATTCACTTAACGGGCAAATTTAAAATACATTTTCGGCTTACTCTTTAGTAAGCAATGCTTACTTGATAAAAAACCTCAGTCTTGAATTATTCTCGGTCACTGTCTCAAATAGACAGGTGACATGTTTCAAATTTTATAGTTAACAATACGCTAATACACATATAAAAGCTTACATACATGTGTATATACTAAGATTACCGCTATGAATTAATTTCTCAGTTGGACAGTCTTGAAGATAACCGTCTGAAATAAAAAAAAATACGCGAAACTTTGCCAAATTCAATAATTGTTTAAATGTGCTTCCTACCATGCGCTTTGAATACACTGCAGTGTGTGCGTAAATACGTTTTTTGTTACGAAACTACTTGCTCAACGTGCCTATGCAAAATAATAAAGCACACTTTGGAAAAAGAGCCGAGTGTCATTGTTAAGACACAATGCTAATTAACTACACTGTTTCGAAGCCGTCCAACACAGATAAAAGTAATTATTTTTCGGGCAGCATTTCCTCAAAATGTACTGACAAGACGTATGTGAAACTCGAATGGAAACGTGCGCTAAACTTTGCCACAGGCTTTCAACAATGTAATTATAAAGTCAACTCTTGAAGTCGCATAGTAAATATGGTTCGGCAGGAATTTCGCACGCTAATTTAGCGCTTGGCTCGTTTTGACGATGCGGCATTTGATGCGCGCTTCATCTCCCTTATAGCCCCGTCGCAATTAAGCATCTAACGCACATTTAGTTAATACTAGAAATACAAAATGTAAGAACAGAGTTTTGTGGTTCACAAAGCTAGTTTAAGAATTTTTTTTTAAATGTTACGTATGTAGTAGATATTTTGAAATAAAATTTTTTAAACGGTTTTTAATTAGATCTTTTAATATTCACCCATTGAAGAAGTCTTAATGTCCCTAGGCTCGCTATGCTGTGAAAACTAAGTCCGAACAATGAAAAAAATTTGGTAATTTTCAAACATTTTTATTGTACGTTTTAGAGCATTACGAGCACTTTGAAATATGAACGTACTCAACATGACCTAACATCCTAACATCTAACTTATTATTCATCCTAATTTCATCAACAACTCATCAGCAAGCTCCTGTTGTGTTCAGTAAGAAGAAAATTAAATTATAACTTGGTGATAAATTACCAAATTTTTTTCAGAATTTTTACAGAATATTAGCATAGCGCGCCTAGGAACATTAAGACTTCTGTCTGAAAAATAATGTATTAGTTTAACGTTGATTCCCCGTGTAAAGAATATCGCTGGAAGCTAGACGCAACGAACAGTGAGATGTTTCTGCTTGGACGTATGTGCCTAAGGATGACGTCAGAGACCCACCGTAGTCGGAGTAAACGAACCCTTTGTGGCAGCCAAGAGCATCTCTCGTGGGGACAGCGCCCCCGAACTCCTTCAACCCCACTCCTCAGGCACCTCACGTACACATGGCGTCGAGGCAGCAAATGACGAAGGGCTGATATCCCCTCTTCACCCTCTCCCTACAAACTCCCCTTTACCAGACGTATTCCTAACACAAATATTCACTTCACAACTCTCATACGCGAGTGACAGCGCTCTTTCATGTCGTGCAGGATTCCGAGCAACTATGTTATTGCCTCGGCCCCTAGCAAAAAATAAAGTGCGAGATAGTGTCTGTGTTTCTTTTTACAGCACACAGTTTGTCACGGTTATGAAACCATAATTATGTATCTTTATGTTTGGTTCATTTGGTTCACGACTGATATGAAACACATTCCTGTAACCATACGCTTCGTTGACACCGAGTTGCAGATACATAACTCTGTATTTGGAAAGTCATAAAGGGTAACAGTAAAAAAAATATTATGTAAATATTTACGCAAATCAGACATCAATGGCGCGGTCTACAGCAATTTTCATCACCATGACTTTATTTTTACATTTGTATAAGATATATATTTTTTTGGGCACAAAATGTGACCAAATTTTGCTCTTATAAATTTTTTATCTCTCATAATATGTTGCGTAATGGCTCGATAAAGCCAAAATTTGCATGTTTCCGTTTTAAGGACGACACTAAAACGAACTCACTCACCAAACTGAAAAAAGTACACAGTAAATAATGACGTATGCTACAAGTTCAGCTATCTTTAAAAACAAAATAAAATATTTTTATATTAAAAAAATTATTGAATTTTTTAAATTTCAGCATTTTTATTTAAATGCAAAAAGTTGTATATTATTTTTTTTATGTACGTGAAATTGTAGCCTGCGACATATTTATCCACTGTGATTGTTTGTCATTTTGGTATATCAGTTGGTTTTAGTGCAGTCCTTAAAACGGAAACACGTAAATTTTGACCTTAACAAGCCATTACTAGAAAACTATGAGAGATAAAAAAATTTTATAAGAGCAAAAGCCAGTCTCATGTTGCGTCTAAAATAAGAAAAAAAAAAATGCTGGTACAAATTAAAAATAAAAACGTGGTGTTGCAGATTGCTGTACATTGCGCCCTTAATACCTTACATATGCTAGAAATATTTCAAGTTACTAACCACTTGTCCACCACAGGCTTGTACATCGAGGGAAAAATGTTTGTTATTATTGTTATAATTATTATTAAACAAATTGACATTTAAAGTACACACTTCACTGAAAATATCTACTGCTCAACAAACCTAAGTGTGTCCTCGGAAAATATGTTGACCTACAGCAGTCCCCCTCTCTGACATATCTCGCCCTCCTACTCTCCTTTGCCATGCTACACCCTACTAACCAATAGCGAGCAAGTAGTCTGGCCGTCGCGACAAGCACTTCGTACAGTCTCGTCGGCTGTAAAGTGACAACCAGCGTGTAGTTGTTGTCCTACCTTTATTTCATGGATTGCACAAGCCTATTAGACTACTACAGATGGTCGCTTACAATACGAACGGAGTGTACGTGGTTGGGGGCCTAATACATTCCCCTCCACTGCTTTCACACGGCGACCTCGAAACACTACCGCTCTTACCTCCCCTACCCGGGGCTACCATTATGTTTGTCGAGCAGTACTGACGAACACGCTAGAAGAGAAACGACCAATACGGAGAATGGCATGGCACACAATTGCCAAACATACTCAATACTAGCGTCAAGAGTCTAAAGTAGCAAATAATAATCTGAGCACGATACAGTTCGTTCGGGATAAAGTATGCATAAAAATTGTAACCTTTGAAAAATATCACTAGTCGTTTCTGCACATAATTCAAGATAAACTATAGTTGCCTTACTGCTTGTATGGTTGGCAACGAAGTTACACTATATAGTTCCGTGAATTTTTCCTATTTGTAATTCAATAATACTGAAACAAAATCAAGCGAAAACGACAGGATTGTATTTTATATAACTAATATACATTTTTTATCGAACTATCGATTCACACTGACTGCACATTTAATCTCACACTCGCAAACATCAAGTGACGTGTCCAAAGAGGTCTGACATTTCCCGTCGTCAGTCGTTACGCGCGGAAAGATACGAATAGGCTGAAACTAGAACTTTAGCAGGGCTTTTGTGAGTGCTCACTTTATCCCTGACCGCCTATAACACCAAAAGCATAGCCACTACGTTTTAGGTTCTGTATACTAAGCTATTCTGTGACAGAGGTAGCGTCGTGATCCATGGCTGATACTATCTTGCCTACTGAGTAGCTCAGATTTGGTACACCGACATAGCAGCCGGCCTCTGTAACGCAGTCGATTAGGCGCCGGTCTTCGGTGCGAGAGGTCCTGAGTTCGAATCCTGGCATGGGCATGGCTGTTGTGTTGTCCCTCCACGTCACTTAACCTTCATCGGCTCTCCTCGTGGTTAAAGGGCAGTAATTCACTCTCATCGCACCTCGCCGACATAACTACGGATGAATGGTAATGTTTGTGGAAGTTGTTATAGCTACTAAATAGTTTCATCAGCAGAAGAATATGTTTCTAATATTTTTAGTGAGGTATTGTGGGCATACGTCAATGCAGATAAGTGATACTTCAGCCCAAAAAACCAACATTGTGAAAATAAAGATAATAAACGAGAAGGTAATACAATGTAAATGGACTTTGCGTCCCGTCGACAGCGACGTCATTACAGACGGCGAAGCACAACTTTACACAAGGACTGGAACCGTTAGAGGAGTCGACCATTGCCATTCTTAAGGAATAATCCCATAATTCGCCTGGAGCGATTACGGGAAACCATGGAATACCAAAGTCAGGATGGCCGGAGCCTGTGATCGAACCCGAGCCCTCCGGAAAGCGTGTTCAACGTGTTACCACAGAATATTTAGGAATACAGAAGTGAAATAGCCGGTAGGACAGCGGACTCAGTCACACACGCCAGCAAAATGGCTTCCCTGGCCAGCAACATGGCGGAGACGCCTACCGCCAATCAGCGTTAGGTAGCTACCCTGCTACCCGGCAGCCATGCCAATAGGAAACGTGCAGTAACATGCAGGAGCCAAACATACGCGGGGCTGGCATCAACAGTCTCGAGCAGCCAATAAGCGGTGATGTTCGCTCGTATCAAACGAGCCGCAACGTCATTTCACGTCTGTATTACTATTTAGTTTGTGGCGTTACCGTTGCGCCACCTCGGTCGGTAACAAACTAGGAAAGAGCCGAATTTGACTCTCATAAACACATCCATAAAAAAGCAAATTAAACATATGTACAATACTGTAAGCAATTATAACAAACCACAATAAAAATTAATGGGAAATTTATATTCAAAACGATAGCCAAACAAGAAACAAAGGAAAAAGAAATTTCAGTTCACCAAATTTAAGACAGCAACACACAGTTCTTCAGACGAAGAGACCATTACACACGAGGTAGGATGACACAACGGAGATGTCAAAAGAGAAGAGGCTAGACGCCACCCCGGATTTGAGTGCCAGTTAGCGTGCCTTAGATTTTCTCACTTAGAAATATTTTAATGGCGTTGACTATGGCTAGTGGGGTTTCTCAGAGTTATCCCTATTTCACTCGCTGTAGCATTCCGGTACCGTTATATATGCACCTCACATCATCACGCGTAATTGTATTATGATATGCAACAAGAGACTATACGCCAATTGCGAGTTAGGTATAAAATAATTTTGTGCTTTGAAACCCTCAAATAAAAAGTTTTTTTCTCCTACATCTTGTGGTAATGAATATTGGATTTAAAGTACTAATATAATACTTTTCGTTATACTGTTTTAAATTCGAAAAACAGACAGCATGTCCTACTGTTAACTTAAAATTTGCCACAATCTACTGATGAACCACAACGTGAGAAAACGATATCCAGCGCTTACGTTGTATGTTACATTCTACCACATTCAGCTTCATTCGTAAGTACGGTGGTGATGTGTCGGCCTTGCTTTCAATAGGCCCAGTTTTGTCAAACGGATCTGTTAAATCACACCACGAAGCACAGCAAAAAATTTGTTTCAAAATGTAATATCATGGTGCTCTTGAAAACAGGAATTTGTAGTTTTAGCCGGGTGTTTATTCAGATTTATATGTGCCAAAAAATTAATACCGCTTTATTGGGTGGAGAGAGTTCTTGGTACGGCTAGATGCAATGGTCGTGCATCTTCTCCCAAACAAAACAGATCCTTTCCGCTTTACAGCCCTACACTACCGCAGTTTAATTTACGTTCTTTGCTTTTGCTGTATTTAGGAAATAAATTTCACACAAATTAGAAAATAAAGAAATCTTCGACGTGCGAAGCTCGAGCTCCAGTGGTGTAAGTCGGTTATATGAACATTTTTTTCGGTCGTCGGGAAAGGAAATAATAATTTGTTTAATGGTAGAGGCCCGGAAATTTCACGAAATTGTTTGAGGAGAAGTTAGAATTCAAACTTCTATGAATGTGTGTTACCTTCGTGATCGGGTCACTTTTTGTTACTGTCTTCCTTGAGGACTTTGAACCTACAGCAGACCTGTATGAAAACACTAATGGATAGACACTGGAAAATCGCGAAAATCTTTTAACTAGTCTCCAATAAACTGTGTTATTTAACCGTGACACGTGTAAACAGTTTTGGGACAAATCACACACGCTGTGTGTTCAAGCTGTGCAGTTCTAACTGGGCCTGTTGTAGAGAGAAAAAATGTTACAAATAACCGATAGCCAATGTTAATACGAAACATTCAGTGTTATATACATCCCGTTGGAGCCTAGCAAACAGTAAACTATTCCCTCGATTTTCCAGTGTCTCTACTAATGGACTCCCGCGCTGCATTGTCAAATGTACAACTGTCCACTCACTGGAGCAGCAGCCAATGTACAAGTAGATGAAGACATAGTGTATACAGGACTGTGGAGTCTAGCAGGCTTTTTTTTCCGCGAAAAGAATTTTGCCTCACTTTGTTTCCGTGCCTTACGTGCACATCTGCAGTTCTGCTTCGTGGTCAGCGATTGGATATTTTAACTGTCCCAAGTCTTGAGATTCTACCGGCAAATCATAGACGTGTGGTGTTGCAGGAAAGTGTTTGTAACTGGCTCAGTCAAATGAGATACGGCTCTTCACACAGACACCCTGCCAATAACCATGAAGTAGAATTGCAGATGTGCACGTAAGGCACTAAAACAAACTGGGACAAAATTCTTTTCGCAAAAAAACTGGGTGCTTAACAATGAGTACAGACGATGGTATATCGCGAAAATATATTGTGCCAACATAGGCTGATATACGTCTGACACAACGTAGCTGCTTGCAGACCAGTAAGCGGCATCAAATATTACAATAGCAAGATTCTTATTGGCTCAGTCAAATGGGTCAACAGCTCTACGTACAAGCGAAAGCCTGTAATAATTCCGTAAGCTGATTGTATGTTGAAACGGAACAAACAGCCCAGTTCTAGCGCGATAAACCATCATCTGTAACAATGACCACGAAATATCTACTTGCTACTTATCCTGCTGTGAGCAGTCAATAATAAGCGGAACCTTAATACCAACGTGTCAGCGGCTGTAGCTTCAACTCGCCACATACAGTTATCTGCAACTTGTACACTCCCTGGCAACAACATACGAGCCATCACTACTCCACACATGTAAAGCAATGCTACACAACTGTTAATGCATATTAGCGCAGGCCCTTACATAAAGCGCGAAATTTCCAATTAATATTTTTGTGACGAGCACACTACCGTATGGAAATTTCCACACATGTTCGGAATTCAAGGTTTCTCACACAAGGTTGGGGAATATTCCCGTACTCTTCAGGCGTAAAATTATCAACTTCTTTTACGGCGCCACCTCCAGGCTGATGACCGCAAAAGAATAAAGGTATTACTAACCCTGCAATATTTTCGCTAACCACGTGTTGGAAGATACGAATTGGAGAACAGAAAAATAGTGAAAGCGGCTTCAAAAGTGCTCGCTTTAAAGTGTCCGTAGTTTATAAATTAACACCATTTCAGGATGATTTGTTTATTCTCATTTCTCAATGAATAATATACCTACGCCAGTACAACTTTTTTGAAGCAAATGTTTAAGACGTTTCTCTGTTTCTGTAGTCGAAGTTTTCATACTGTGATATCAGTAAGATTTTGAAAAAAATTGGGATTTCAACGTAATATTGTAATATAGCACCATTGACTTGTAATATATGTTCTTATATTTTAAATATAATGTAACAATAATAGTTTAACCTAGATGCTCCCTATGTGACTACATACCTGTGAGTAAAATGGCTAAGAGTTTTCTCTTTTACACTCACAGATACTCCTCTCCGGCCAATGTCCACCTTGGTTTTCACCCTCAATGTGTCTTCTCAGACGAGAACACACCCAGCTGTCGCTCCTAGTGTACAGTACATCCGTCGGCCGCTGGCTAAGGTCTCATTTATGTAGGGACGATCAGAAACCGCCTGCATACCAAGCCAGACATCAAACATAGATGTGACAGTATAGGGCGAACGGTAAAACCACCGAACGGCCTTTGTCACGACCGTCAGCGTCAGTCATCTGTGCAGAGGGACATTCCGGTCGTAAAACCCGTGTTGTTTGTGATAGTAGGTTAGGGACGGCAGGGGTTGGAGTGCGACCAGGTGTGCGGGTTGAGTCGGCCTGGCCGGGCGGGATGCTGTGGTCCAGCGAGCAGATCAAACGCTCCCTCGGCAGAGGTCACCCCGCGGCTGGGCGCCCGCCAAACACTGCGACACCAACTACACTCAGCCTCAGGGCTGCCACCATCTCTACCTCTCTCTCTACCCTAACCCAACCTAGGGTCGGACAAGGGCACACGTGTTATCGCCGTCCCTATTCAACCATTCCTCTGTGGACCTGCTCGAAGAGGTTGAGAAGATTGGCCCCAACCCCTTCACGTGCCACAACTACGAGCTCTGGTTCCCGTGACCTAGTGCCTGGTTTTTGTATGACAGTGTGCTTTTAAGGTGACTGCATGGTAGACTTATTTTGCGCATCTGAGGCCTAGACGTGCTAAGGCTATAAGGACGAGGCAGCACGTAAATCATGCCTCCCCATAGCCTCTAGACACAAGTTAGGTAACTAGCGTGCAGTCTTATCGCCAAATACTCACCTCTATGAGACAATCATTGTTGACCCTCTCATTTTATGACGTAATATTAATGATAAACGTGTATTTATACATGTCTATGCCTTTTTACAAATGTTCTGTGACAAGATTCTCATACCTACAAAGAACCACCACTTCCGGTTTTTGGAAGCGAGAAAATGAACTTTACAGACAATTCAAGTACCTGAAAAGGGTATACGCACGTGTAATGTTCCTAAAATTATATTTCTAAGCAAACATCACTTAAATACGCTGTTCGTTATAAACTTGTAACGTCTGAAGCTCTACGCGTCGCTCGACGGTTTGAGCAGATGTACACTATAATACTGAATTATTCTACATAAGAGATTAATTATCTAGGGAATATTTACATCCCCCAGTACGTACAATACTGACTTACTTTCCTTGTCCAAGCGCAGCATGTTGAATATTATTTTTGGAGGAAGGTTAAAAAATTACGTTACTCTGATGCTTTTGTTTTCGACACGCACCTGTCGCAGGTAGTAGATTATCTATGGCGATTTTGGCATCGGGTAAATATTTCCGGGAGAAAAAATAGCTGGACACGTCAGCACACTTTCAGGACTACGGGTTCCTGTTCATACGATTTTATTAGTTTTGTTTTTAAATAATAATAGGGAGCAGATATCGTAAAACGGCTACACATATTTGATGAAAATAGTTTTCACTGTTTAGACTTATACTTTCAAAGCAATTTACTAACGGTAAAGTGAGGACGTTTGTAAATTATTGTTTCAGTGATAAAAATTTACTATTTTTAATCTTGTGTCAGAAGTTAATTTTTTAATTTTGGTAATGTCTGTAGACTCGGTTTATTACTACCGCAGTTATGTACGTATTAACTAGTGGTGGAAAGATAAAAACTTACTAGAAGGAAAATAATAGACCGTTTCTCTAAAGTACTCACTTTACCATGGATAGCCTATAGTCTTGTGTAATGTGCGTTACTAGATACTTACGTACGTCGTGTTATTTTGACGACACGCTATATACCTCCATCCAGTACATACGAGTGCAAAATCTTTGATTACATTGGCCACGAGCAACATTCTCCGCGGCAGGGGAACGACACGGATGACGTTGAACAAATATATATATATATATATATATATACAGGATGTTCCTAAAGGTTACCGACAAACTGAAACCACGGGTCGGGGGCACTATGCAGAGTCAGAAAAATATAGGAACCTTGGGTCTCCGATGCACCGTTTTCAAACTACAGCCTAAATACTGTAGCCAATAAGACGTGAGCGCGCGAACTCTGACTCGTGCCGCGGGAAGCGTTGTTGCCAGATCGTCGATATCTACTGTGATCATAGCTGGTTTAATTAGGGAAAGGCGAACCAAGTGTG